>CM040244.1:15269869-15441028 GCA_022545495.1 Chrysanthemum lavandulifolium | reverse complement strand
GATCGTCATTCCAAAGCGATAAAGATGATACGAAGTCTCAGACGGGTTATGTCTTTGTCATTAATGGAGGAGCGATTGAATGGAAGAGCAAGAAGCAAACAACGGTTGCGATGTCTATTACAAAAGTCGAGTATATAGTCGCTGCAAGTGCGATGGAATCTGTTTGGATTAGGAAATTCATTTCGGGACTCGGAGTAATGCCTCAATCGAATTACCTTTAAATGTGTATTGTGACAACTCGCGCAATAACATTTGCCAATGATCCCGAGTCATGAAGGCGCGCGGACATTTTCCTCGTCGATATCACTATGTTCGAGAACAAGTCGAAATAGGTGAAATCAATCTACTCAAAGTTCATACAGATGATAATCTAGGCGATCCCTTTACGAAGCCTTTGCCAAAAGAAAAACTTACTGACCATGCTGATGGGATAGGACTTCGTTTAGCTAGTAGTTTCATGCAGATCTGTGATTAGTATTTGGATAAAGGATGTTATGAACAAATATTACTTTAATGAAATAAAATAGTTGTTTATGTTTATTTTTCATTTTCTTAATATTATATCCTATATTTGCATGTTTAATCCGTGAATAACTTATGTTATTCTAAATAGTCCGTTGTCGATCAATGATGTGGGAATGTCATTGAATTAAGACAAATCTGAGTTTTGGTAGAATATACTTTTAAAGTATATTGATGCGTGGGACATACCAGATTCACATGATATTCAATGAATTGAATATGGACTCATCCTAACTTTACATGATGATACTTTATGGATCTTTGTCATTAAGTATATCATGAAGTGTTTATCCTCGGACTTGAGATACCGGATAACCGATATGAATGTAGTGCATTTGTGTAAGATAGTCTAACGCTATCCGTAATCGGTAGTTATAAGGGCTATTTTCGAAGTGTTACAAAGTTCATGAGTTATGTTTGTAGTCGAGAGAATTTGTTCCTTTGAATTTGTTTCAAAGTATAATACTATATTTGGGCCCTCGTAGGGTTGACAAGATGTTTGTATGGCCATACCCAAGATCTATCGGAATACGTTCGGATGATTTGGTAATCTTGTTCAATCAAATACAACGAGAAATGAATATTAACTTATGAAATGACTTGATCCATATTCATAGTTAATGTAGTATTAGTAACAAAAGGATAAGTAAAATGATGAATCATTAAATGGTTTTCAGGAGACCATACTCGATTCGATCCAGGGGCATTGGCGTGTTAAAGCTAGACTAACCAATGTCATTACTATATTTAGTAATATCCAGTGGGAGTTGAAAGGTTTTATGGATATTTAAATATATGTATGTCCGGATTCGAACTCGAGACTTTGAGATGCACACATTACGTATGAGAGTTGATGTTAATAATTAATATATAAAATATTATTATTAATTATTAGTCACGAAATAAAACATAACGATAGTTAATATTTAACGAGGTTTTGACTAACGTCGTTAAATGTAAACTACGAGGACTAAGAATGAAATTAGTGGACAAGAAGGATCTAGAATCCCGGGGAGCATGGCGGTCGTGGGCTATCAAACCCAAGGAGGTGGGATTTTGGTCACCAAGTTTTGAAACTATAAATACAAACCCTTGTATTCATTATTCTTCTAACCATTGGATTACCAATAGACCTAATTTCTCTTCTCCTCTCCTCTTTCTTTTGTGGCCGATCGTACACCCCTCACCATAAGGGTTTTCGATTTGCTTAACCAAAGAAACAAGTGTTTGGTTTTATTTGTGATTCAAGAACCTAGCTTTTCACATCAAATCGCTAATAGTACGTGTGTACAAGAACGAAGAACAAGTACGCTTGTGCTTGTGAATCTTGGTGGTCGACTTCTTGGTTGGGTCGAATTGTATAAACCCTAATGTTAGGGTTTTGGGTTTTAGTTCTTGTTCTAATTACCGTTTGATTCTTGAATTCTAAAAATGACGCGTTTTCTTATTCGGTTAATTAATCTACATGTATTATTCCTATTTACTCATTGCGTCTTTGATGATGTTATTTGATTTTATATAATGTTATGAGTATTAAATCCTAACAGTAATAACCACTGAGTGCAGATTTTTTTGAACCTCAACTTCTGCAGATAAGGAAACATCAAAAGAAATCCAAATTGGTTTCCTTTTTAGATGTTTTAAGAATGATCCAAAACAGACTCCACCATTATCAAAAGGACATCCACTCATGAGCCATACAACCCAAGAGACTAAGCAGGAAACTACCTTATTACTACAAATCTAATCTACTGAGAGAAATTACCATCAACCATATTGCTGTCCCTTCTAGAGACACACATATGAATTGACAAAATTCTCAAAGCTAAAGAAGATATACAATCAAATTATTAGCCATCTGCTTCAGCCAATCAAGGATATTGCTTACCAGCTAATCATAAAACTTTGTAAAGATGGATATAGGTTTTATGTCTATTCTTGAACCTCCTATTACGAGACTTATGAAGTGAAAATAATGTTTTTAAGGATCGAAATTCTCTCAAGTTAGTATAATCATGATCAATAATATTCTTTCACAAACAAAACTGTAAGATCTACTGTGAGACTCGAAATTCCTTTATTTGTGAGAAAACATGAATGGCCGAGTTAGTATTAACGATAAATAATCTCAATCAATGCTTTATATATTGTACCATTTAAGAAAAAAACAACTCAACCACCTAAGATGGCTAGATGACAACTATTTCAACTATTTTGATGTACACTTTATGCATGATTTTCATAAAATAGAACTAAGAACTATATTTAGCAAAACCATTCTTTAAAAAGTTACGGAAAAACTATCATTGAAATGAAGATGGTGTATTGGCTGAAAAACTTTATGCAAAAAAAGGGGGAAAAAAGAAAAACGAAAAAGGAACAACCGTTTATTTGGTCCGCTCATTTTTAGCTTGAACCATCCTTATCGTGATTATGCAACAAGCCGAGTGAAGACATTGATAAGCTAGTGGTGTACATTTGGGGGTGGCCAGGGAAGGGCTGGAAACGGTCCCGGGATTAATTAACCCGGTGAGGCCAAGTACATCTTAGTCAAATGGCTCGCGTTCCCCGGGTAACCTGAACCGGGAAAAACCACATCCGTCTACCACCTTGTAAATCAATCTCATCAAATGGCTCCACAACGATAATTTCTAACTACGGAAACTGGGCCAAGTTACACAACCATCCCTCCATGATTCTGGCTTATTTTAGGTTGAGGTGTAGTTAAAAGTTTGAAACTGCAGTAATTCAAACCTGCACTTCATTTGGTCCTAAGTGTTCAAGCCTGACCCCTATGAGATTTACAAACTAATAGCAATTGGTGATAATGTCGGGTTTTTTCTTAAATAACTTCGATTTCCATGTTTAATATTGAATTAAGTTGTCCCCATCTAACTCGTACCATAACCCGCACTCTAAATTTTTAATGACACGCTGCAAATCTTGATGAAAAACAGGTTATTCAGCAAAACATGTTATGCTTCTGAAACACAAAAGAAGAATAATGCCAACAGCCGTAACTCGTGAACAGGACATGTAGATCTTACAGACTTGTATGTATTAATGTATGGACTATGGAATTTAACTAAAATGCAAAAATGCCTAATATCTCACGCAATATGGCTATAAAAGATCCTAATATCTTACGCAATTAAAGACGTTCCATTCTGATTCTTAACTTCTAATAAGAGCACAATAACTAAAGTTTACTCGTGAGTTTAATTTGAATATGGGCCTTGATTCAGCTAAAAACTCATTAGGTGATAAAATTGATAAGGATCAGATAGATTAAGTACCTTTCCGACATACAAAAAAAATCAATATAAATTAGACTTTAACCGTCATAGAGTAAAGCCGTTCATAAACTTATATGATCAAGCTACCATGAATATCCATGTATAACACTAAAGTAGCCGCAATAGTAGGCTTTACAAAGCACACTCATGCCTTTTTAGTAACGCCCAAATAATTCTAGAATGACAAGCTATAGCATACATCAGTTAAGTAGCTCTGTTCTTCTTGGTTACAGAGGCCCCTGATTTCTTGATTTTAAACGTTGATACAATTTAAAGGCCTTGAGTTCAAATACGAGCATTAAAACTCAAAAGTTGGAACCCACTTATACACGGAATAAACTCACCAAACTTCGTAAGACCTTATAACTCCAACAATCAATATTGCTGTGTTTTCTTATGCTCATTCCTCATTCCCCAAAAGTACTTTCTTTCATTCAGCCAAACACGATAAGGAAATGAGTTCAATGCTATTTTTATGTTTTGTTTTGGGAAAAGCACTTTAATGAACAAGATTATATTAATAAGCTTATATAGCTGAGCAGCGCTGCGCAACGATAACAATTTATAGTCTCCATATACTATTAAAATCCAAGTTCAGCATGACTGAAGACTACAGAGACAATACACAACTGTACATGTAAAAAGATACACGCGTGTGTGACTTGTTTATGATAAAAAAAAAAAAAAAAAAAAAAAAAAATTCCTTTGCAACTATGATTAAAAAATTACACTTCATGGCTCCATGTGAAAAAGTGGTATAAAATACTTTAAATACGCGAAGTTCTTAAATATAAAGAATCTAAAAAAGATCCTTTTTTATATTGACATTTACCGTTGGTTCGTATTCAAAGTATTTAAGTCAGGCTTTAAACATGGATCTTTGAACAAAGTGCAAGGATTTCAAAAACCTGAATCCTATAGTAATTTTCAGTTGCAATGATATTCGATCATCTTTTATAAGTACGCTAAAGACCAGACAAAGACACCCATGCTAGAAAGAAAAATAAATGGCCTTAAGGGTAACATAATTCATCAAAGGGCATATATAGTGTATTAGTGTATTAAGGTAAAAGGCATATAAGGAACATCAATACAAACTAAAAGTAACAGATTAACAGTTCATGACATTTAAATCCAAACGGCAAGTTAAAAATGGATTTTGAGATATACCAGCTAGATCAAGGCGCTGCTGTTCCACTCTAGTCATATTAATTCCATGTGCATGGTTTTACACGTGATAGGAGCCACGCGCTGCAAATATTGGTCAAAAACACGTTTATATCATACAAACCTCTGGTTGGTAACTGCACCGGGAAAAAATGTTCATTCCTGTTTGATGTTTTTGGTTCTAAAAGATCCTACGTTACACAGGACAAACAGAGGCCTTCCCCTTTGATCCTTAAGTTATCCAAGAGCAAAACAAATAATACTAACTTATCAGCAGTCTTAAATCCATGGATGTGGATTCTTAACTTGAAATAAAAGCACATCATACAACACTAACTTATAATTTTGAACCTCATGAACATAAGAAATCGAACGCAAACTCACCAAGCTTCATAGAACCATTGAACTCACTATAAATTGTTTATCAGACCAGAATTTGATTAGAGTTACAAGCTTTAACAAACTAGCAAACCAGTGCTTAAAATCAGTCTATTATAAGTTATAACATAATCAACCACTAATAAAGTTTATAGATAACATTAACTCTTATATTAACCTGATGGAGCAACCTTTAACCTGCTCGTGAAGTCCTTGATCTATTCCTCCTCAAAGGAAATATGCTTTCAACATAACTCCTAACCTGATCAAACCGAACATTTTCAGAGTGAAGAAACAGATCACGGCTAGCATAGTTGACCGGTTCAACACTTCTCCTCTCCATGTCATACATAGGAATCGGAACATTCTTCCTAAAATACGGATTCAGCAAAAAAGGACCATCTAATAAGAACCACGACTCACAGAATCCAACACTTTCTCTAACCCAAACACGGTTTTCATAATCCTTTAACAACCAAATACGCATTTCACCACTTACCGTCTCACGATCATAACAAACAACTCCTAACAACCCATGCACCTTCATCAAGAAAGGCTGGTTAGATACAACCGTATTTAACCCCTTTTTACACACTCGTTTAGACGATCCTTGAGGAATGTCATGAATAGCATCACTAGGAAGATTAATTATCTCAAACATCTCCGTCCTCAAATCAAAGGCCAAAATCTCATTCCTACTTTGTAACATCACATATATCACACTATTAACACAAACACTATGTTTTGTCCCATAACACCAACGATCGCCACTAATATCAAAAGGAAGGTCTACATCAATTTTCCTCCACGTAAACCTCGACAACTCATACAACATTATTTCTACTCTACTCGGTCTAAACGGCTTTAACGACTTAATATCAAGCATCCTAATGTTCAAAACCTTATGCTCACTTCTAACCTCATCATACCCGAAAAAGTAACATATATGCACCTTTCCATAAGGGTAAGCCAAAACCGAAACAGGAACATTAATTTTCACAGTTTCACGAGTACTAGGATTCGTAACATATGCATAATCATTCTCAACAAATCCATTACCAGAATTAAACAGAATCAAACCATTTAAATGCTCACATTCCGTAGTCTCCTTGCTCGTTATCGTCGGAGCAGTGAACGTCACAAGGTGTGTCACGGCGGCGAGTGAGCTAGTCGGGGCGGCGCGTGGACCAGACATGACGGCGCGTGAGGCAGTCACGGCGGCGCGTGGCATGTTCACGGCGGCGCGTGAGACTGAGAGAAAGTGGCGGTGGCGCGTGAGCGTGTTGTAGGCTGAGATAAAGGTGTTTGAACCATGGGTTTTGGTCGAAAAGTGCGCGTAATGGAGTTTCGCGAAGGATGGCTGGTTGATGAGAGTGAGCCATGGTTTGGAAACAGACTGGAATTGAAGTAAGGTTTTGACAGGGAGTTTTGAGAGGATTTCTGTCACGATGTCGTCGTTGATTTCTGTCGGGATTGAAGAAGTTAAGGAAGTCTGGTTTCCCATGTTGTTTTTTTTTAAGGAGAATAAAGAACTACAGAAGAAGGTTCGAAGAATAGTTTTGTTACATGCCTTCAATGTGTGTGAGAGTGAGTTTAAGTGTGAGTGAATAATAGAGAGTTTGACTTGATACAACACTCTATAGTCTTTGGTTTTCTAACCGCATGTGAAATGCATGCACGTGGAATTAGTTATACTTGTAGTTGAAGGTAAGTAAAATAATGGGTTGAGGTATTAGGACCCCTACTTTTTTATTAGGACCTCCTAGTTTTTTTGTTTTTTTTTTTTTTTATTTTTTTTTTATTTTTTTTTTATTTTTATAATTTTGTTTATATCAAAAGCCTATAAACCCGAAAACGCTTAATCAGAATATAAAGTTTAATGTTTAAACGCTTAAACCGCTGTAAATACTAATGTAAACCGACAAAAATTCACACAGAAAAAGAGGACAAAGAATATTCCCATGATTTGACATCAGGGAGGCTCCAATAAGAGGACCCAAAATAATATATAGTTGTCATGATCTCGATATTAAGATTTTATGATTTTACGATATTACAAAACAAAAACGATTCAGATGTTATATAGGATTTTAGCACATTAGTATTTTATAAGATTTCAATCTTGATCATAGGATTTTAATATATAATCCGATCTAATTTTACTTTTCTCAAATTGCAAACTAAAAAACTATGGATCATATTTTATAAAATTTAAAAAACAACGTGTTAATCTTTTTAAATATCTCATATTCATAATTTAAAACAATCTGCTCATGAGACATTCGTATAATTTTGTGTTAATGAGATATAATAATTTGTATATTTGAATAATATTACAAAAACTATTAAGAAAATGTCATTATCTTAAGATCTTAGGATCCCGATCCGATCTTACGATTCTGATCTTAGAAAAACAAAAACGAACCTGATTAGGATCTCGATCTTTAAACCTGAAATAAGACTTTCTTTTGGTGGGTGATGGCTTATTACTAAGATGGGAGGTATCTTCGTGCAAAGGTGTCGCTAAACCCATGACCCAAAACCAAGAAGCAAGCACGCTACGATTCATGTAGTTCATTGGCTTTTTTTTTTTTTTTTTTTTTTTTATCCCAAAAATTCGTATTTTAACTTTTATTTAAATTTCAGATTACCTAGCAAAATAGAGTAACCCATAAATTGAAAAGAAGATACATTAAACAGAATACGAATTACAAATTAGTACAAACTACGATACAAAAATGAAAATGAAAATACAAATTGCAATGAAAAGTATGAGTTTTCTCTCTCGTCAGACTCTGGATCCGCAAACCTGCCCTCATAATACTCTCTTTCCAGAATGTCAAACAAGTTGTTGTGGCGGTATTCTGCGTCCCTTGCTTCTGCTCCATACGAGCAGCTTCCTCACGTGCTTTCGTTTTCTTGTATTTCTCTGAGTACTTCCTCATCCTGCTCAAGTTGTCGGAGTTGTTCCTCAGTAAGTTGAAACGGATTGGCTTCGTGTTTCACAACCGGTTCATCTTTTGTTGGGAATACCGGAAAGATATCTGCCGGTGGAGTGTTAACCATGTGTTGTTCACTGAGAAATTGTTGTGAGAAGTTGTGGTGACTGGAAAATTGATGTGAGAAGTCCTTTGTGGCCGAAAATTGTTGGGAGAAGTCTTTGCGAGACATTGTTGAGAATCTGTGTGTGAGTTGTGTGTATGAGAAACAAAAGAGTGTGGGTATATATAGGCAAATTCAAATAAAAGAGTTGAATTCGAATTTGAATTTGAATCTGAATCTAAATTATTTGAATTTGAATTCAAAATCATACTTTGAATCTGAATTATTTTATGTAAATGAAAAAAAAATAATAATAAAAACAAATTGGAGAACGACACCACATTTTCTGGTGCCAACGATAACGACACATAATGTGGTGTCAAAGGTTTTTTGGTGTCGTTATGTGTTTTGCTGACGTGGCAGTACTTTTGGAGTAAGGTACTATTTTTATTATATGATAATATTGATGTGAGTGTGTAATTTCTCAAATCATTACCTTAGTAATTTGGTGATCTTCAAGTGATTGATAAAAAAAAGTGATTGCTTAAATGAGAAAAAATCATTGAATGACATTTTTTTAACATAAACAGAAACTGAAGTGGAGCTTATTTTATTACTCCGTATATCTTTTCGTTTTATAACGTGTATAATCACACACTTTTAGAAAAGGCTTTTTTTGGTTTTTTTTTTCTTTCATTTGATAAGATCTCATATTTATTTTTATGAATTGTTTTGATTAGCTGAAATTTAAAAACAAACACTTATGATGAGTGTTTTACTCTATGTGAATTGTTTTCTTACATTTTCATAAACTTATTCCAATCACACGCAAGTTAATTAAAGGAGTAGTGTGGTATGTTTTTTATTCTTTCCGTCTCAAAATAATTGTTCTCTCACAAAAACACACAGTTTAAGAAAAACATAATTAATACAGCTTTCTCTATTTTTTTTTTTTTTGCCAAATGGCAAGTTTACTCTTAACCAATTAAGTACCACCTTTCTAAAGTTTGTAATATTAACTTCAACAAAGGGTAATACAGTAAACTTGACCAAACTCCTCTATTTATTTTTAGTGTTGGACAATTAAATTGTGACATACTAAAAAAGGAAATGAACAATTAAATTAAGACGAAGAAAGTAATAAATTATCATTGTACTTTAGTAAAGTAACAAATAAATATACTTCATTATTCCCACTTTGAATGTGCACAAACAAAACAAACTTGAATTTATGATAGATGCATTATTTTACTCTTAAATGCAATGAATATATATATATTTTTTTTGAAAGGTAGATTTTATTCAAAGCGACGGAAGTCCTCGAAAAAGGACACCCGGCAAACAAACGAGATTACATCAAGTCAAGCGGGTATTTACACCAAACATTCCAATCTATACCTTTCATCTTAGATCTATTTTAAACCAAAATACGAAGTCATCTTGATGCTCTCGACCACTTCGTAGCTCGCCGCCTTTTACCTTGAAAAATACGATCATTATGTTCATTCCAAATGGTCCACAAAGAAGTAAAGATTATACCTCGCAATATGTTTCTAGCTTGCTTGGTAGCGGTGGTTCTTCGTTATCTTTATTAAGTCAATAACATCAAAAACAATCGACGGTTCAATCGGCACCAATGCTCCACACGGTTCCAAATCTCCGCAACAAAGAGGCATCCGGTGAAGATGTGGGTTGACGTTTCAGTCCGAGTCACAAAACCCACAAAGATCATTTTGAAGGCTAACTCCACGTTGTCAACTCGACTTTAGTCGGCAACCGACACGATCGCTCTCCAAACCATTATCTTACATTTAAGAGGAGTCCAACACTTCCATTTCATATGTTGTTCCACAAACGGGTCTCGGGTAGCTAGATAAAGCTTTCTAGCGCTAACAAAGGAAGCGATTAGACCCGCTAGCTTTCCAATTCCATTTGTCAATACCCCCTTCCAAGCATAGTCATAGATCTCTTCCATAAGATTGAAAAGCTCATTTATCTCAAAGCAGTAGAGTAGGATCCTTGCGCCATTTCCACCGCAGGATCTTAGAGCCGACACAACCCGAATCCTAGCAATGACGACCCATTTATCGCCAGTCGAATAAGTGAGGGTAAATTGTCCGGAGAGGATCTTCCTCACCACGAATCCATCCAAACTAATAAGAGAACCGCCTCCCACCAAACCTTCAAAGTAACTTCCAAGCGTTTTTCCGACCAAATCTTCTTTTCTCCAACTGCATAATTTGCTTCCAACATCCACTAGTCAAGACGACACGGAAGGAGCGACCAATTCCTACTCAACCCGTGACAACCAATGATCACTTTTTCCACAACCCATTACCCCTGCTTTAAACGCCACGCCCATTTTAGAAGAAGCGCCGTTAACGCCTTCCAATTTAGAAACACCTAGACCACCCTCCTTTTAGGCGTAGTAATAATATCCCAAGCGATCCAGCTTAATCTTATTCTCAACACTACAACCCGCCCATAAAAATCGCCCTCATAATTTTTCCATACTCTATAACCCGCCTTTGGAGCTTTATAGAGAAAGATAATAAATAGGAGATTTTCAACACGGCTTTAATAAGGATTACCCGACCACTAATTGATAAGTGTTTCGCTTTCCAACCGGTAAGGCGCTTCTTAATAGTATTCAAGACCGGTTCCCAACTACTAATTTCGTCATCTTGGCGCCCACTTTAATCCCCAAGTACACGAAAGGAAAACCCCTTTCTACACCCCAAGACTTCTAACATACTATCCACCTCTCCATCTTATGCATCACCCCAAATAAGTTTGACTTGTGAATGTTGATCGAAGGCCGGAGCATAAGTAGAAAATACGAAGAATACGAGCCGTGTTTTGAAGATTCTCGGGACCATTCACCCATAATAAGCGCATCGTCCGCAAAGAAAAGATGATTAAGATCCGTATTGTCAACCCGGGAGTTAATACCTTTGAGAATACCCATGTCTTTAGCCTTGTTCATCAACCAGAGAGACACCCATAACAATAAGAAATAAGAAAGGCGATATGGGATCACCTTGACGTAAGCCTTTCTCACTTTGAATTGAAAGGTGGGAGACCGTTGACCAACATAGAAGCGCAAGACGACTCGAATACCTTTATCCAAATGCACCATTTCTGGAAAGCCCATTTGAGATAGAATAGATAATAAAAGCACCAATTGACATTGTCATTAGCCTTTTCAAAATCAATCTTCAATAAGAACGATTTTTCTTTTTTCTTTTAAGCCATTCCAAAACTTCATTAACCACTAAGGGCCCATCTAGAATAAAACGATCGATAAAAAGCCGATTGGGTCTCCGAATTAATTTACCCAAAACCTTTTTAAGGCGGTTAGCAAGGATTTTAGAAATAACCTTGCTAATCACCCCAATCGAGGTAATGGTTCGTAATCTTTGAGTCCCACAGCGAATTAACCTTAGGGATCAAAGTTATAAACGCGGAACCGCAACCGTAATTAATACGACCTTTCTCATGGAACTCCGACATAATAAAAAAATCATCTTCAGGACATCCCAAAACCGCTTAATGAAGTGAAAATTAAATCCGTGGGCTCGGGGCTTTGTTAGAACCACAACCGAAAACCGCTTTTTATTTCTTGCTTAGAAAACAAAGCGCTTAACTCCGAGCCCTCTTGCTCATTTAAACGGGTCAAACCTTCACGCACAAGGTTCGTCCGACACACACAGCTTCTTTGAAGTGATCACGAAAAAACATAAGACTTCCTTCTTCACTAAAGTCGGTTTCGACACCCATTCACCATTTATTTCAAACCCGGATCGTATTTGTAGCTTTGCGACCATTTACAAAACGTGGAAAAGCTCAGATTCTCATCACCAAGAGAAGCCCATTTTACCCGAGATTTTTGTCGCAAGTCCCGTGTTCTAAATAAATCAATCTCTTGGAGGCTCTTTTATACTCGCCCAAACCCATAATTCCGCTTCATCCAAGTCCTTGTATTCCATAAGACATTCCAAATTATCCTTTTCCAACATCACCGATTCATGTCTTCATTTTCTTTATTTTTGATATCGTTTATCCACTTTTAAGTTTGCAACGAAGAGACCCTAATTTTCCGATCAATTCAAATCACCGCCCACTATTAGACCAACCCAATAAGCCCGCCAAAATCACCTCTTCACAACCCGGACGATCCAACCAAGAATTAAACCAACGAAAAGGCTTGGGGCCAAAATTTTATTAATCAAGGACAAACACAAGGGAGCATGATCGAACACTCTCGATTAAGAGCTCGACACACGCACTAGGCCATTTATTAAAAATAGCATCACAAACGAAAACCCCGCCAATTCTACTCATTTTGCAAACGCCTGCCTATTAACCAAATAAGTAAAACTCATACCTTCGGTAGTATTCACGAAGACCCGTGGTAACTATAAAGTCATTGAAATCTCGAGCACAAACAGATCAAAACGAGTTCTTTCTTTCACTTACTCACGAGCCGCATTGAAATCTCCAAAACAATCCAAGAACCCATGCCCCGTGATAAAACACGTGAAGTTTTCTCCGAGATCTTTTTTCCCCATTATTTTATGGAGCATATACATTTATAATATTCAATGAGTTAACCCATCCGTTAGTAAACCGGACACGGAGCGTAAAATTAGGATCTTCACAACCATATCTTTTGATAAAACTTTTGGATCCCAAATGCTTAATAAACCACCGAGTTTCCAATGTAATTGACCTTTTCAAAATCAAAACCAAGACCTCCCAAAAGTTAGAGACCACCCTCGAATCAACATTACAGACATAGTTTCTTGTATCCCTATGAAAGAAATACCCATCTCCGATTTAATTCTCCTAATCCAACCCGCTTTAGAGCCGTGACCCAAACCTCTAACATTCACCCACAAACAATTCATTTAATACCTTTTGTAAACCTTCAACGATGATGGAATCCAAAATCAACTTGTCTTGTTGTGCAAGGTCAACACCGAGTTTTGAACCCAACGTTTTGTAGCTTCACCTCGTTACGTTGAAGGATAATAATCGGTACCTCATCCTCCTTGGTTGCTTCATTCGACTTGAGCTCCTCTCAGAAATCGCTTGTATCGACATGGCCCTCAATGTTGGAAAAATCTAAGTCAACAGGATTGGTATTAAGGTCAAAGGGTGTTTCATCCTCACAATCGGTGTTATCGACTTTTGAGTTAGTATCCCAATCAACAATACCAAGTGTTCCATTAAGCCCAAACATATCACTATTTTTCTTTTGGGCTTTTTAACAACCCTTCGCTCTCATTGCTACTAGTGTAGGTCATCTCGCCCGCCCAATTCGACTTCTTGACTTCTTTCTTTAACCACTTTGGAGTAATCAAGATCAACGGTTCTTCCCCAAAGAATGTTCAAATTGAAATTAGCAACAGCACAAAATTCAAAACAATTCCTCATTTAAAGCATTTGATTGGCCATTAATGCCCTCATTAATGTGATCATCAATCTTGTCCGAAAATCAAGATCGGATCAATCTCGCTGATTTCACCATTTGTCTCCTGCCGGTTCACATTCCGTCGTGTCTTCGACGATAACATCCTCGTCTCAATCTTCATCCGAGGAATTTTCGCTCAATCTTGGTCCTCAAACGCTTTGACCGGATAGAAATCCAGATCCAATCACCCATTTCTTCACCAACCCAAACTCTAAACTTCCGTTTTGCCACTCCAAAATGACCTCTTCGGATATCTTTTACCATCACCGACTAGAATACCGACATAATCAAACGAAGATCGTGGTCCGACTCCATCTTAGCGGCTTTGTAAATGACTTTTCCAACCATACCTCCGACTAGATTGACAATCTCATGAGTAAAGAGATGTAAAGGAATACCCTTGATCTTTAACCAAGCCAATCTCTCATAACTAAGAGATTGACCTCTCCATAAACAAGTCGATGAAAACTTGAAGTATCTTTATTCGCAACCTCAAGAACCAATAACGCTAACTCTTGGTCATCGAAGAAATCAACAAATCTAGTCCACCAAGATATTGTACGTTACCATAGTCTTGACAATGCTTATGCAAAACAGTAGATACTTTTCATGGCTTCCACATCAACCATTCTACCAACAATAGCCTCCCATGCAAGCTTGAAAACCATTAACTTGATGATCAACATTAACGGTCTTCCCAACTAGCATATCTTTAAACGAGAACTCCCTTATTCAAACTTAGTCCCCATATGATTCGGTCCCATCTTTACGAATAGCGTTTCCGTGTTACTCATTGTTGGATTATCTCTAGGCACATTAATCTCCCATCTTCTAAAACAAAACGTGCAATATTGAACCACAGTTTGTTGTTTCCCATGCGAATGTTTCTTAGATTCTTGAGCAAACCGATTTGTCTTTCACATCCAAGATTGAAAGGAAGCCAAATCGACACCCATCTTGTCTCTTTTCCTTGCGATGTATAAGTCATATATTTGTCCGAAAACATGTACATGACTCGCAAGGTCACCCCCACCGCATCCCTCCGTAAGTTTGTGATAAAGATCTTCGTAATCTGACGTTGAAACGCTCCGGAATGGGTTTCCTATGTTATTCATCGAGAGGATTTAATCTAACAACATAACTTAGTTTTTTTTTTTTTTTTTTTTTTTTTTTAAATGCAATGAATATTATAAATAACTTTGAAGCTTTAAGTTTTTGAGAGTAAAATCGATAAGTAAAGCAATCAATTATAACCAAGAATTTTAGAAACCGGACAATTCATAACTCATAGACAAAGAAGAGGATAATGAAATTAGACAATACCAATATCTAGAATCTCTTGCTAGTTTTATATCGTGTTGTTTTCGACTTTTTATTGTTTGAATGTGAAACGATAATTGGGACATGTCTATCGTTGATTCGCAAAATTATGTTTGATTTGGTTAGGTTTGTTGGAAAATTTAGTACACTTGTGGGATTAGTTCACACCTTGTAATGGGTTAGGAGGCACGAGTGTACACCCATAAGGTCCATGAACACCCGACTCTAATAGTGGTTTGTATCGATAGTACTTGTGGAAAGCATCGCCAGGAAAGTACCGCCAGGATTCCATCGATAAGCGATTTCCATCGATAAGCAGATGTTTCCACCGGCGCTATGAAAGTCTTGTTAGAGGTATGAAAGCATCGCTAGTGTTAAAGCATCGCTAAATGGCGCTACAACCGCTTAATGACCACGTTTAATTGGTCATGTAACCACTAATGACTATAATGGGGATAGTTATGAGGTGATTAATGGGCCGATTAATCCTCATAATTCCATTTGAACGGCTAGTAATGTCCTATAAATAGGATATCCGATTATGCATGAAAAGATAGACAAAAACATAAACATCGATTAGCGAAGGGTTATAGAATTGTGCCTAATTTCTAATCGCATTTGGTCTTATCCCAAGTAGATATTCGTGATACCCGTGCATTAGGGTTTAATAGTTTACTTTGGAAAGTGATCACACGATTCCAAGTGATATCAGGTAACCACCAAGTGGTATTGTGTTTCACGACTTGTTACTTGTTTCACCGAAGATTGATTATCTTTACCTGTTGTCGGGAGATAAACCCCAACAATCAAAGTAAACTATTTTGTGATAATCAATGGTCTTCACGCAATGAACACATGGCTTCAAACTTTGCTGTCGGACAAGTTTGAAGGGGTGGACTTTAGGAGGTGGCGAAGAAGATGCACTTCTTGTCACAAGCACGAGTGTGGTTTATGTGTCGACTACTCCAATTCCCGATGATGGGGATGATGCTACGGTTGAGCGATCGGAAGGAGGAGCAAATGGGAGAATGATGACTACATATGCAGAGGTCTTATTCTCAATGGTATGTGTGATGCTCGCTTGATATTTATCGAACTTTGAATCTTCCAAAGAACTGGATTCCTTGGATGCCAAATATATGGCTAAGGATGCATCAAGTAAGAAGTTCCTTGTTAGTAATTTCACAAATTACAAAATGACCGATTCAAGACCGTTATGGAACAATACAATGAACTTCTTGGAATACTTGGAAGGTTTACTCAACACCATATGAACATGGATGAGGCTATCAAAGTCTCTTGTGTCATTGACAAACTCCCTCCTTCATGGAAAGATTTCAAGCATACCTTGAAACATATAAAGGAGGAGTTAACTCTTGTTGAGTTAGGCAAGAATCGCACATTGAGGAATCTCTCAAGGTGCAGGACAATGACAAGCCAAAGAGTAGCAATGCTACCGGTGCATCTGTTGTCAATATGGTGGAGCATAACAACTCCACCGTGTACAATGATAACAAAGGCAAACGCAAATATCATGATAACACAAAGGCGGATCTTAACAAGAAGGCAACACCTACTTGTTGGAAATGTGGCAAGACTTGTCACATTAAAAGGGACCCAAAGGTGTTAAAATTAGTGGTAAAGCCAATGGATCGTACACTAATGGTCCGTGGAGTGGTGGTTCACCCAACTCACTTGAAAGGTCGAATATGTTTAATAAGTCTTTTCGATTTATTATGTTACATATGTATCGAATCTTTTATGTGCAGGATGATGATGTTGCGTGGTGGGTTGACTCGGTGCAACAGTTCATGTGTAAAGATAGAAGTCGGTTCAAGACTTACGAGTCACCGAATGATGGTTCTATTCTTCACATGGGAAATGAGTCAATGACCTTGGTGCATGGTCGTGGTTGTGTAGACCTTAGGTTTAGTTTTGGAAAAATTGTAACTTTGTTTAATGTTATTCATGTTCCTGATATAAGGAAAAACTTACTTGGTTTCAAGTAGTGTTTTGAATAATCATGGATATAAACAAGTTATTGAGTCTGATAAATTTGTGCTTTCTAAGCATGGTGTTTTTATTGGTTTTGGTTATTTATGTAATCAAATGTTCAGCTTAATATTTCTACCGACAATGTTAATTCAGCCATGACCACCATCGACATCGATTCTAGCCTATGGCATGCAAGACTTGCCATGTACATTATAAAAGAATGCAAGATATGTCTAGGGATGGTTTAATCCCAAGATTTGACATGGACACCGAAAAGTGTAAAACTTGCATGTTGACCAAGATAACCAAGAAACCTTTTCAAGGTGTTAGTCGTGAGACTAAGATCTTGAGCTTATACACAATGACTGTGTGATTTGCATGCCACCCTTCTTTGGGAAATAAGAAGTACTTTGTGACATTTATTGATGGTGCTTCTAGATTTTGTTATGTCTATCTTTTACATACCAAGGATGAAGCATTAGATAAATTCAAAGTGTTTAAAACAGTTGAATTACAACTGGGTTTTGATCAAAAGATTAAGGACCGATAGGGAGGTGAGTACATGGATACTCAAGATTTCTTCGATGTCTGTTGGAATAATCCATGAAACTATCGCTTCTTATACTCCTCGGCAAAATGGTATTTCCGAAAGGAAAACGGTGTCAAGGAGATGGTTAATTCCATGTTGTCCTATTCAGGATCGAGTCAAGGGTTCCGGGTGAAGCTATGTCAACACTTGCTATTTGTTAAATAGGGTTCCCAACAAAAGGAACAAGGTTACCCCTTATGAACTCTGGACTAAAAGGAAACCCAACTGAACTATCTCGTGGTCCGGGGTTGTAGGTGTTGTAAGACTCCGATCCAAAGCAAAGACTTGGGGTGAAAGAGGCATTGATCGCATCTTTGTTGGATATGCCGAGCATTCCAAGGCTTTTAGGTTCTATGTTATTGAACCTAATGAACATGTTTCGCTTAACACAATAATTGAATCAAGGGATGCGATTTTGATGAGAATAGATTCTCATCGGTCCCTAGACCAAGTCGAGGATTCCTAATGGAACTCATGACATCGATGTATCAGAGGTCCTCGATGGTGAACCATCGGTGGTCCCCGATGAGGTTGTGGTTCAACAACTCGAACCTATGCTCGTGAAGAGCAAAAGTGGTCGGACTCCAAAGTCATTTGGACACGAGTTTCAACTATACTTAGTTGAAGGAACTAGGATGAGGTCTCGACCAATACTCCTATTGCTTCATTGTTGAGGATGATCCCAAGACATTTGAAGAAGCAATGAAGTCCCGTGACATTGCTTTCGGAAAGAAGCAATCAATGATGAGATGGATTCCATCATAGGCAACAACACTTGGGTGTTGGTTGATCTACACCGGTTGCAAACCTCGGGTTGCAAATGGATTTTCAAAAGGAAAATGAAGGTAGATGGAACTATTGAAAAGTTCAAGGCTAGACTAGTCATTCGTGGCTTTAAACAAAAGTCGAATAGACTATTTTGATACTTATGCCCCGTGGCTCGTGTCGATACTCATAAGGCTAGCGATTGCTATGGCATCTATTCACAATCGGTTATTCATCGATGGATGCGAAACGGCTTTCTTGAATGGTGAATTGGAGGAGGAGGTTTATATGAACCAACCTCGTGGCTTCATCATGCCCGCAATGAAAACAAGTGTGTAAACCGATTAAGTCTCTTTATGGACCGATAAGGTTTTAAAAGGTACCATTTTGAGGGTCGTTTAAGTCCTTATTTGATCACTTTTGTATCCGTTATTGCTTAATATCGTTCCTTTTCACTTTTAGGTCTCTTGAAGGCAAAATCTTCGGAATGGCACTTATTTGGACGAAAAGGCGCGAATATATGAAGAAAATGGCCAAAGTCAAAATCGAGACACTCACGCTGTCGAAAATAGAAAGCGACAGCGCCAGTGATAATGGCGACGCCGTCCCAAAATTATTGTGACGGTCCGTAACCCAAACTCAGATTTTCAAGTGACGACGTCCGGCCAGGAAAGAGTAGGCCGTCGCTACTCGCACGGCCTAGATGCAATCAGCACGACGTTAGAAGTCAAGAGACGGCCACGGACTTAAGGTGACGCCGTCGCAAGGTTAACGTGCCAAGACGAAACCCTAATCGAGCGGCGACACGACGCGCCACAAAACATAAGGTGACGCCGTCGCATATGTAATCTATATATAGAATCCGAATTTTTCGGTCTTTTGTGGAGAGTCTTTGGAGTAAAACCTAAAACCGAACCTAAGGTGTCTTGTACAGTATTTTAGGGTTTTAAACCCTATCTTACATCAAGACAAGTCTTTACTTCTTTAATTCAATTATGTCTTTGATTATTTGTGTGTATGCTTGCATGTTCTCCATGTCCCATTAATTTATTTGTGTGTTTGCTTAGGAAGTATGAAACTTAATTATTGAATATTGATTGGTTGTTTCTTATCTTAGTTGATTAATGATCTAGTAATGCGATAGGTCATTCGTTGTGTACTTAATGATTGATTCATCTTTGTGAACCTTAGAATATAATTACACGAGTAGTTGTAGGCTAAACCATCCAAAGAGCGCCTTAGAGTAGGAGTTTATCATCCCTAGTGGGTTTGTAGACGAGACCTTTGGTAAGTTCAAAGAGTTAGGGAGAAACGATACCCTACAACTTTAGACACACAACGCAATTAAGAATAAGACGTGACACTCAACCATCAATAGGAGATAGTTAAGGAGTAATACCAACTAAGTAAACACATCTTTAAACTATCATACGAGCACACATTAATTAGACATAGACTCCCACAACCTTAGTTTAGATAGTTAGATAATAGTAGAGTAATCGGTAGAAATACCAACCCCCCCCAAATCCAATACCCGAGATTCGTACCTTTCCTTTCATAAAATATAAAAGATAAAAATAATCTTCCTCAACCTTAACCTTAGCGTAGTAACTCCTTACTAGCATTCCTATTCCCCAGAGAACGATATCAATACCCGTGGCTTACCCTAATTACTACACTACAACGATTAGGTTCACCGCCAGGTGTTATAAAACTTGCTCAAGAAAAGGAAGTTTCCTTGACCCCGACGACGCGCGTGTAGCGTTATCATGGACTAAAGCGTGCACCTAAGCAATGGCATCAAAAGTTTGATGAAGTGGTTTTGTCTAGTGGTTATGTTCTTAACCAAGTCGACAAATGTGTATATAGCAAATTTGATGAATCGGTAAAGGAGTCATCATTTGTCTATATGTTGATGACATGTTGATCTTTGGCACCGACTAAAATCAGTTGACTTGACAAAGGAATTTTTGTCATCAAGGTTCTCCATGAAGGACATGGGGAGGCGATGTTATCCTTGGTATAAGGATTAAACATGAAAGTAAAAGAATTTATATCTCTCGGTCTCATTATATTGAGAAGGCATCGAGGAAATTAATTACTTTGATTGTACTCCGGTGAGTACACCTATGGATACTGTGAGAAGTCGATGCCTAATAATGGCAAGGTCGTGTCTCAACTCGAGTATTCTAGGGTAATTGGTCACCGATGTATGCCATGACTTGTACAAGACCGATATTGGTTTTGCGGTGGGAAAATTGAGCGGTATACTAGTAATCCTAGTGCTCATCATCGCAAGCGGTTCAAAGGGTATCAAGTATTCAAGAGAACTATGGATTATAGTCTCTCATATATCGGTTACCCATTAGTGTTGGAAGGATACACCGATGCAAGTTGGATCAAGAACATCAAGACAATTCGCCTACCGGTGGTCGGGTATTCCTACTTGGTGGAGGTGTAATTTCTTGGGCATCCAAGAAGCAAACTTGCATCACCAGTTCAACAATGGAATCTGATTTGTGGCTTTGGCGTTCTTTGGTAAAGAAGTCGAATGGTTGAAAACTTGCCTCTTGAGATTCCATTGTGGCTCAAACCTATAGCACCTATTTCTATCCCAGATGATAGTGCGGCTACATTGGCTAAGGCTTATAGCCAAATGTACAATGGTAAGTCTAGACACTGGGTGTCGACATAGCATGATTCGTGAGCTTATCATGAATGGGGTGGTATCTATAGAGTTTGTGAGATCTCAACGTAACTTAGCCGATCACTTGACGAAGGGTTTGCTAGAGACTTGGTTATAAAGTCCGCTAAAGGGATGGGTTTAAGTCCAACTTAGTCATCGAATGCTAGGACACCCAACTCCTCCTAAGGAAACTTGGGAGTGAGTTCAATGTGGAAAGTCGAACATTTAGTGGATCTGGAGCACATGTTTTATTTACATCCCAAGGTTGTGCTCGAAACTGGCGAAAGGAGGATGAAGTCTTTACTTCTCAATGGTTAGTTTTCTTTGAAAAAGTGCTTGGCGGAGCATGAATAAAGAGGAACCACCTATTTAAATGTTGAAGTTTTGCCGCCTGTGAAGCTTTGGACTTTTAGCTTTTACAACATTTATGAATTTGGATATGGACACATGGCTTGTATAGTGTCGGGAGCTTTTAAGTGTTTGAAAACTTGTGTGTATTTTATCTTGGTATTCAAATGGGTCAAGGGTTCAATTTTAGAACACCCCGATTCTTGAATATTTGAACGTGTAATTTTCTAAGATGGAAATTCAACTCGTGACATTTTCGCTTATGCACATGTTTTGTTTAATGTTTGGTTTTAATGCAAAGGAAGTGAACTAAATTTGTGGAGGATTGTTGGAAAATTTAGTGCACTTGTGGGATTAGTTCACACCTTGTAATGGGTTGGGAGGTACGAGTGTACACCCATAAGGTCCATGAACACCCCGACTCTAATAGTGGTTTGTCTCGATAGTACTTGTGGAAAGTACCGCTTGTGGATTCAGCGATAAGCGATTTCACCAATAAGCGATGTTTCCAACCGGTGCTATGAAGCACCGCTAGAGGTATGAAAGCATCGCTAGTGTTAAAGCATCGCTAAATGGCGATTATAACCGCTTAATGACCACGCTTAATTGGTCATGTAACCACTAACAACTATAATGGGGATAGTTATGAGGTGATTAATGGGCCGATTAATCATCATAATTCCATTTGAACGGCTGAGAGTAATGTCCTATAAATAGAATATCTTATTATGCATGAAAAAGATAGACAAAAAAAACATAAACACTGATTAGCGAAGGGGTTATAGAATTGTGCCTAATTCTCTAACTGCATTTGGTCTTATCCCAAGTAGATATTCGTGATACCCAGGCATTAGGGTCGAATAGTTTACTTTGGAAAGTGATCACACGATTCCAAGTGATATCTGGTAACCACCAAGTGGTATTGTGTTTCTGCTGACTTGTTACTTGTTTCAGCTGAAGATTGATTATCTTTACCCTGCTGCTGGGAGATAAACCCCAACAAGGTTTACAGTCCAAATCTAAGCGAACTCAAAATGCCAAATAAACCAATATTAATGGATTAGATGTTCCGGTAATCAATCCCGAACATGAAATGCAGCTATAGCTAGAATCAACGATCAATTACAACAAACAGCATAAGATTGTAATTCAATGTACTTTTGTAGTGATATCACAATAATTAAATAAATCATTTATTTGAGTATTTGTCTAAATCACTTATTGGAGTCTTTGTCAAGATGAATCATTAAAGAGTATACTTAAATTGGCATCTAAAGATGCATCTTCCACTAAACTAAAGCCAAAGCTAAAAGTTTGGCCAAATAATTTAATTAATGTTATTTATACATCACCAAACAGAACCGCAGCCAAGAAGTTACCTGGCCGCTTCGCAAGAGGTTTTGGGGTTCGAACTCCATTAGGTACTATACGCAGTTGTAGATGACGAGGGAAAAGGTCTGAAATGGCCTCGAAATACCCAGATCAGGCTGCATATATTTGAATAAAAACAACGTTTTTTACGAGTAACTCAAACACGAAAACCTTAAACATTTATCCATTATTTTATTTATTATTATTATTATTTTTTTGCATAACATATCTCGTTATATCACTCATTGTTGTGTGACACTAATGTATGAACTATACTCATTCCGTCTCAGAATAAGTGTCTACTTTGACTTTTTTGAGTCTTTTTTTTTCAATTTTGATCATTAATATTTTTATTTGTGTTAATAATACTTGATAATAATTATACCAATGAAAATACATTTAAAATAAAATCTATTTATATATTTTTCATCAAGTATTATATAAAATAAATCAAAATAGAATAAGAAAGACTAAAAAAAATTATATTAGACACTTAGTATGAGACCAATGTTGATAAGCACAAATTAACTCCCATAAGCTATAACTCATTAGTCTAAAGTATATTTATGAATGTTGCTTCGTGTCACTCTTTTTTCTGCTATCGGCATACTTACCAAGCAATGGCTACTGTAATGTGTGCATAAACTATGCCGGCAGGATTTCTAGGGGCAATCCTTTTTTTGCTAAGGGCCTGGATGAACAGTAGAATGTACAGTACTAACGGATTATAGTTAACGTCCGTTATCTACAAAAGGTCGTTAGTTTTTTTTTTTTTTTTTTTTTTTTTTTTTAAATAAAAATAAAACGAAAATGCAACAAGAGTCCCCGAGGTTTAACTTGCGTTGATAAATAGGTCCTCTAGGGACTAACGATGTTAGTTAACGTCTATCTACTAACGGTCGTTAGTGTTTTTTTTTAAATAAATACTTTAAAAAAAAAACGAAAATGCGACAAGATTATCTGAGGTTTAACTTGCGTTGCAAAATAGGTTCTGTAGGGACTAACGATGTAAAAAAAATTGACATAATTAGTCCTTCATGTTAGATGTTCGTTACACAAATAGTCCTACTAACGGCTGTTACTTAACGGTTGTTAAATAACGACATTCTATCAATTTTAATTAAGAAGGTCTATATAAAACGCAATGCAACGAAGGCTTGATAACATGTTTTTTTGTATATTCGCAACCGCTTGATTATATTGTTCACGCTCAAAATACTAAACATATCTAATAATAACACACTTAGCTCGAACGTTAAATAATACTTTTGTATGCAAACACTCCGCTACGAAATGCGGGCTAAAAACCTTGTGTGCAAACAATTCACATTGATGAGACGTGCATATGATTAAACTGTGGAAGAATACTTATCAAATTTAGACCAACATGAAAAGAAAAAGTTGTTGACTAGAAAAAGATGATTGGAACCCATAAAGGAAACTATGAGCTGGAAAATACTATTTACACTTTCAAACATCATTCATGAGCACACACATGGTTGGAAAATAATCAATCAAAACAAAAACTTCTAACAATGATTATAAGGCAAACAAAATAATAAGTTTTTTCATGTTCAAGTTACGAAAATTGAACTTTTAACTCAGATGTATGCGAGCTAACCGCGTACAAATGAGTGTTATTGTAAATACTGAATAGTGCCAAGAAGAGAAAACATCTGAAGTGATTATCTAAATATAATTGTGATCTTGAAAAGATTCTAGTTGAAGAACAATCTAACGATGAGGTACATTGCTTCACCTTAGACTTGATATCTAGACTTATAACATACACTTTGATAATGGGAGGCAGTCTGATCACCTCTCCACTTGATCAACCCTTCGGGTGTCTACACGAAAAAGGTTTTCAACGTAACCCCTAGCTTCAATAAATCGAACTTTGTGAGAACGCAGCAAATGAAGACGACCAAGAATGAATCTAACTTATTTATAACATCTAGTCTTCATGTCAAACATAGTTACACTGATCACATCCCTAGACCTACGTAGAGGAATCAAAATCTCTTTCATATTACTCAAATCTAAGGGAAGCCATATAGTAAAATCCAAGACCTTAAGCAACCATTTCCCTGAGATCCTAACCAAAACACGATTTTCATAATTGTAATATCCAAATAAGCATTACACTGACACTACAACGTTTGTGACTTTTTGCGACGACACTAGTCGTTGCTAAAGCCCCAAACTGTCGTTGCCAAAACTTTCAGCGACGACATGTCGTCGCCAAAGAGTCTTAGACATAAGCATGTCACGAAAAATTATGGCGAAGATAGTCAAAGTGTTTTGACGCCGAGTGGGCCCTACCGAAAATCTTAGTCAAATACGACGAGTATCGATTCATAAGCAAGTGTTATCACATCCAAGACTATTCAAGTGATGGTCGAAATATGTGAAATAAGTGTCTTCATATTCAATCGAATGAAATCATCCCATTTTATTAGATGATATCGATAGCGCTTATACGGAACAACATCTTTTGAATTATACAAGTCACTTGAATAGTCTCAGATGTAATAAGCGCGTATCGATGTTAATAAGCTACTGATATCACATCTGAGACTATTTAAGTGATGATTGAGTCATGTGAATCAAATGTCTACGTATTGAATCCAGTACATATTCATTAATTATATTGATAGCTCTTATACGGAACAATATCTTTTGAATTACACAAGTCAAATACGATGAGTATCGATGTACATAAGCAAGTGATATCACATCCGAGACTATACACAAGTCAAACAAGTGTCGTCGCTAAAGCTTTTTTCGCTTAAAAAAATAATCTTGTTTAAGTTTTTTCTTTTAATTCATTTTTAGTGAATATAAAATATTTTATCCAGAATGATCATTATTTAATCGGGAAACACTTTTAGTGACGAGTCACTAAACGGTTTGGCGGGATTATTAGATTGGAAAGGAATTACTGAAAAAGAAAATTCAAAAAGAATATGAAAAAACTTTTAGCGACGACAGATGTTATCGCTTAAAGTGTCAAGGATAGAGAATTAAGGCGCGTTGAAAGTCAAGATCAAAGAATGCGTTTTTGTCGTGGACTTTTAGTCGACGCCATTAAAAGTCGTTAGTCGCCTGCTCTATTTATTGTTTTCGTGTGAATTTTGGCCTTGAAATTCCATGTCTTTCTTGGTTGGACCAACCACGAAATCGATCTTCCTGAATTGGAAGAGCAAGAACAAGTCTCTCCATTTTTTGGGGAGCAGAGCGATCAAAGAACGAAGCAGATCAAATGATTGTTCTAGAATGGCTATTTCTCACAATTGCTCCTTGTGATGCAGCGGAACCATGGCAATTAGGATCTCAAGACGTAACAACACCTATGATGCAAGGAATAATAGACTTACATCACGATATCTTTTTCTTCCTCATTCTGATTTTGGTTTTCGTATCACGGATCTTGGTTCACGCTTTATGGTACATAAATCGTGAAAAATAACTTTAATAACGCCTCACTTGGAAGTATGTTTAATTATCGCCCAGCGACTCTGTCGTCAAATTAAACACTCATATTACGTATCGTCGCTAAAAGTTGTTCGTCACCTGTTCTATTTATTGTTGTAGTGTGAATTTCCTTACATAATAATGGAAAATAACTCCTAATAACGCCTCACTTGAAAGTACGTTAAGTTTGATCATCCAAACGACCCCGTCCTCAAATTAAACACCAAAATCGGTATTTCCTAAAAGTAATCACATATCACACTATTGACACACACTCTATGTTTAGCACCACCAAACCAATCTTTGACATAAAAAGGAAGCACAACATCAATCACTATTTACGTAACGGAAATATCATAATCTAATCTTGCGCAGTCTTTACGCGGCTACACATTATCAAAATCAAACATCGTAATGTACAAAACCTTATGCTCATTTCTCACTGCATCATACATGAAAAAGTAACAGGCTTGCACCTTCCATAATCGTAAACAAGAACCAAATCCGGTCCATCAAGTATTACTATTTCACGCGTGCTAGGGTTTATAATAAACTCGTAATATATATATAAACAAATATATTACTAGAATTAAACAAAAGAATTCCATTTAAATGCTCACGTTGTGTTGTTTCTATATTTTATAGCTACTTCGGGACGTTTCAGAGTGTCATGACTCATGCGGAGAGAAAGTGACGATGGTTTGTGGATGTGTCATAAGCAGATATGTAGATGGACGTAAGTTTGCCCCTCGATAATAACCTTTTGGCTCCGCCCCCGTTGGTTGTTATTGGTTGAGCGTTTAAAGTGGTGTTTGGTGAATGATGGAGTGTTGATGAGATTGGAAAAGTGTTTATTGGGAGTCAAACGAGTTATGCATAGTAATGTTATAACGCCTAAACGTTGTTTTAAAGAATTAGTTTTGCAATTTCAAAAAGAGCTATCGGCGCAGCTTATTGCTCGTTTGCCTTTTATCTCTATGTAAATCCAAATGGTATACTTGGTACAATATTTAGCTAAAAGTGTTTGGAAACTGATTTCAATTGTGTTAGCGTTTACGTGGAGTCTAGATCATAGGATTTATTTGATCGAAGATTTCGTTTGGGAATGAAATCATTGGTTGATGTTGTTGTTCTTCTTCAAGGGTTTCCATTTCTTTTTTGTATTAGCGCGAGTAACAAAATGGGATAGAAGCTAATTTAAGAAAGCTAATCGCATAAATTTGAAGCAATCTTTTTCCTATATGATCGAAATGAAATTACAATATTTAGATAACGGGCTGGACTGTTATGGTAACGGGCTAGTGTAGTAACCTGAGTCATATCAAAATGCACGATGATAGGCTTAGGGTCCATTAATTAAAATTTCTTAAAAGCCTCGACCCTCTAGTAGCCTGAGGGAAATCCAACTGTGACACACTGACACGGGATACTCGTTGAAAGAACTCAAGAATTCTTGTAGTTGTCCCCAAAATATGAGTTTCCTTTGAATCTGATTCATGGTTAGATAAGAAAAAAGGTATAAAAATAAAGCTGGAACCACTACATTTGGTTCTCCACTACTTCCTAAATAGATAAAGTTACACATGTTATTAACTGAAAGAATAAAAAAAAGATCGGTGTACGGAAAAGAAGCTTTTACTTTGGTGATTTTCGATCTGATGTACAATGGTGGAAAAGAATGGTGTAGATTTAATGACGTTAAAAAAAACTTAATGACTATATATCAAAGGGTTGTAAGATGATGGAAAACCATGCGTACTTTATATAGAGATTACATGAGAAAACCTTAACGGACTATAAACTAATAAACGGGCTTGGGCCGAATAACATAATATTGTCTAATACTATACCACTAACATCTTTCTCGCAGTTGGAGCCGAAGGGCACATAACGCTTAAAGTTCCAAAATTTATCAAACGAGGCAGACGGAAGACCCTTAGTGAAAACATCGTTATATTGATAGCGTGAAAAAACATGTAAAACGCGAACCTACCCAGTAGCAACTTGATCCCCAAAACAAAGTGAATGTCAATCTTGTTATGCTTCCTGCGTTGATGCTGCACGGGATTAGAAGATAAATAAACCGCAATAATATTATCGCAGTAAACAATAGTGACAGAATGTAGAGGAGAGTGAAAATCTCGAAGAAGATTCCGCAACCCGAATGTCTTAGCCGCTGCATTGGCAACACCACGGTACTCAGCCTCGGCACTAGAACGAGCCAAAGTGTACTGCCTCTTAGATGACCAAAAGACAGTAAATTGTTGCCAAGGAAAACACAATAACTTGAATTAGAACGACAAGTAGTTGGGTAACCTGCCCAATCAGCATCCGAATAGGCAACCAAAGAAGATGTCGAGGAAGAATACAGCTGAAGACCATAATCCAAAGTGCCGTGGACATAACGTAAGATCCTCTTGAAAGAAAAAAGATGAGGCTCCCAAGGATCATGCATATAGAGACAAACATGTTGAATTGCATAAGACAAATCATGTCTAGTGAATGTGAGATATTGTAAAGCTCCAACAAGGCTCCTGTAAAGGGTTGGATCAGAAACCAGAGTGCCATCAGCTCCCAACTTGGACTCCGTACCAACGCGTGTCCTGCATGAATGACAGTTGCGCATACCAGCACGCTCAAGAAACTCTGCTGCATACCTTTTTCTGGCAAAGAAACATCCCCTTGGTGGTGTGGGTGACAGTGATGCCCATAAAATAGTTCAGCGAACCTTGATCAGTCATAGAAAACTTCTGATGTAAAGAGGCTATAATCCTCTGTAAAAATGCCGTAGAAGAAGTTGTGAGCAAAATAGCTTCTACATAAAGTAATAAGTAAGCAACATCAGGTCCGTGTTTATAAATGAACACGGACGAATCACATTTGCTGTGAGAAAAACCAACACGAGTAACATAACTCACAAAACACTGAAACTAGGCACGAAGTGCCTGCTTGAGGCCATATAAAGATCGTTGTAGGAGACAAACGTGATGGGAAATTGAGGATATCGAAAACCAGGAGGCTGATGCATATATACTGTCTCAGAGAGTGTGCCATGGCAAAAAGCATTCTTGACATCAAGCTGATGAACAAGCCAATGCCGAGAAGCAGTCAGACTGAGAACAATGCGAATAGTAGCCGATTTAACAAATGGGTTGAATGTCTCATCATAGTTAACACCAAGTTGTTGACTGTTGTCTTTAGCTACAAGACGAGTTTTGTACCTGCTTAAAGATACATCTGCAAAATGCTTGTGCTTAAACAACCACATGGAACGAACAATGTTCGCATCTGATGGTCGTGGCACAAGAACCCAAGTATTATTTTTAATTAAAGCATTATATTTGTCAAGCATAGATCGTTGCCAATTAGGGTCTTTGATGGTGATTGTGTAGGATTTTGGAATGGGGAAATGGTTGACACATGGCGATTATAACACGAGTTCTTTTTATTAGTACCAACTTGAAAACATGTGACTATAAGGTGAGTTGAAATTAGGTTTGGACGAGGATTAGGCACGGTAGGAGGAGGTGGGTTGGGCTGGAAAAATGGTGTTGGCCTGGTAGTAATTGGCGTGATGTTTGTTCGGTGGTATGTGGAATAGGGTTTGGGTCGATGGTAGGAGGGATTTGAGTTAGGCTGGATAATTAGAGTAGCTGGCGTGGGGAGTGGGTCGGTGGATTGGATACGTGGTGGTGGGCCGGTATGAACCTGCGTAATGGTTGGGCCGGTGATATTTGGAACATGAGTTGGGTCAGTGGTATTTGGGTTAGGGTTTGGCTGTTGGATAATATAGCGAGCGATAATGTTTAGAGTGGTGTCAAGAAAGGTGTAGGAAGGAGCATTATTAGGTGTGACATACCCGAATGGAAAAATGGTCTCATCAAAGGTGACATTACGGGAAATGATGATTTTGTTGGTGGAAAGGTTAAGGCAACAAAATCCGCGGTGGTTTGATAGGTAGCCTAGAAAAATATATGGAGTGGAGCGTGGCCAAGTTAATGATTGGTGTCAATGTGGGGATAACACAAACAACCAAAGACACCTAAAGACATGTAGTTCGGTTTTGTGTTATACATGCAAAAGTGAGGTGTGTTGTTGTTTATGATGGTAGATGGTAAAATATTTAAGAGGTAGGTGGCTATGTGAAGGGCTTCGACCAAAAAATGACGTGGAAGATGGGCTTGAAAAACTAAGGTACGGATAAGGTTGTTTATTGTTCGAATCATACGTTCGGATTTACCGTTTTGTTGAGATGTACGGGGACATGAGAAACGTGTATGAATGCCGTGTTTGGTAAATAATTGATGAAAAATGATGTTATCAAACTCACAATCATGGTCGCATTGAAAAGCTTTAACTTCTTTATTAAATTGAGTTTTTGCAAGAGAACGAATTTCAACAAACTTAGCAAATATATCATATTTGTTACGCAAAGGATATACTCACACGTAATGAGAATAATCCGAAAATGAAAATGAACTGTAGCAAAATTAACTGTAGTATTAGAAACAGAAAATGAAAGCCTCACATGCTTGCCAAGTTGACAAGCATGACAAAGATGATGAGACACATTATTACACAAATAGCATAATTAGAAAGTAAAGAACGTAGCACTTCATTTCCTGAATGTTCAAGTCATTGTTGCCACGTGTGATGACTAGCAAGAAAAGCTTGTGGGTAGGATGTAGGCGTAGTCACAGGATACATGTCTCCAGTGCTATCACAACGGAGAAGCATTTGCCGAGTCAAATAATCCTTCACAGAAAAACCAAACTCGCCAATTTAATAGAAACTTTGTTGTCACGGGTAAATTGACGAACATAAATTAAATATTTTATAATACGAGGAGTAATTAAAGCATTGTGATGACTTTTCAGGTCCTTGCTAACTTTTAACTGATTCCATAGAACGTAATCTTTTATTTTCACAACTAGGATGATGAACTTTTGGAGCATGAGACTTTTATATCCGTAATCACAATTATGGTGATGAACTTTGAAAGATAAGACTATCATGCAGTTGCTTGATCACAATTAGGATGTCGAACTTGAAGACATGACTACGAGAGCGATGCGTAATTTTCAGTTTTGGCATAAGTAAGTTTTACATTCAGATTTGTTCCGTGAGCTAATTTAGTTAGTTAGTTTGGTGACATTTTGACATTCTTGTTTACATAGTCACTGACAGAATCAGTGTGAGCCACGAGGGGTCTCGAGACACTCATGAAACTTTGCGGCGTAATGTTAGTTTTTGTAAATGCACTTGGTGCAAATAAATTATGTTTCCGATCTTGTTCAGCTTTTACCCAGGACCCACAAGTTATAGGTTACTAAGACCTGGCACTAGGACCCGCCACCAGAGCATTAGTACAATAGGTGAACTCTCGTGCTTGAGTCAATATACCGGGTTTGAGTTTTATGGCATTTGCTTCAGATAGGTACCCGCCTTTGCAAAACGTACTTATTGGCACACTGGGGAGACTTTGTGGAATAAGAGATCGGGGGTCGAGTCTCGGCTGGTCTCACTCCATATGGTGCTCTTCTGGGCAGGCGAGTTGCCGGAGCTATTCTTTGTGTGGTGGACAATGACTGGTGCCAAACGACACCCGGGATCAGGATGTTCCCGCCATTCTACACCTTTTTGTGGAATAAGTTACTAAGAGCCACAAGTTTTATCTATTAATGCACATGGTGCCCTTATAGACACAAATGGCCCTATAATGTGTTAGCACCACTGCACAGTGGTAAAAAGTGGTCTCTTACCATATTGGTTTTCATATTAATAGATGTGAAACCATACATGAGTCTTAACTTGTGAATACTTTTTCGTCCTGAGCAAACACTTCATGCCCACTCCCTTCACAACTTTGAAGAATGCTTTCATCTAAAGATTGTTGGCAAAAGGAGAGGCATTTCTTTTTTGAAATGGGTGGATGCCTGGAGGCGATCAGACGACCCATCATAAATCGATCCTTTAATTATTGAACAAATATACCTTTCGAGTGGCGTGAACCACGTTTTGGATGCCCTTAATTAAGGTAATAATGTCTATAAATGCGTACCCAAACTCACCCTCACACAACCAAAAAGAACTCTGCGCCACTTTAAGTTCTGAAAGTAGTTGAAATGAGCCAGCATGATCAACACCACATTAGCATTCCATGTGCTTCTCGTGTTCAGCCACGTGCACAACTACCTCCACAAGATCTACTTAATGGTAATTAAGATTTTCTTTGTCTTTAGTATAATGCAATCTTCAGATATTTATCTGCATGTCCTGTACGTCAATCTGTATTTGAAGTTGATGTAAAGTATATCGTATATATTTCTTGCAAATAACGTACCTGCAAAACATATGAAATATGTTATAGAATGACTTAAAATATAGGTATGATATCTTCCGAGTAGTTGGTATAATTGGATACATTTCTACCAGGGTGATATCTAATTATCTATATATTCCATGCTGAAAGCATAGCTAAAGATTAGCTTCAAGTGACTGAATTCCGTAGGCGATCCACAAATAGTAGTCTTAGAGAGATGCTCAAGTCAAATCCAATTTATAATTAAACGTTATAGTAATAATTATTGGTTAACTTGATTCTGAATCTTTTTTGAAGGAACAACTGAAGACTACAATGAGATCTGTCTTCCGTTGTATAAAGCATCTATATATGGAAATATAGCAGCTGCTAAAGTCATCTTGACAAACGCCCAGAACTCGTACGGTTTAGCATAACTGAAAGTTATGAAACGGTACTTCATATTGCAGTATTAGGAGAATCACCAGCGTTGGTTGACTACTTGGTGAATATAATGTCAAAAGACGACCTGGAAATTCCAAATATAAATGGTGAAACCGCCCTTTATAAAGCAGCTATAACTGGAAATACTGAATAGCTAAAATTCTGATACGTGAAAATAACAACCTGCTAGATATCCCTGATCGTGATGGAAAGACGCCAATCTACATAGCCACTTTATGTAGAAAACGTGATATGGTTGAATTTCTGTATAAGGTGTTAGTTTTATGGATATAAATTAGTAGTCCTGAGTTAGGATCGAACTCGAGACCCTGGGATTGCACGCTTTACGTATAAGAATTAAAGTTAATAATTAAATGTAAAATGTTATATTTATTTATTAATTACACGAAATATATAACGAACGTTAAGTTAATTAAGTGTAATGGACTAACGATCGTTAAATGTTAATTGGAAGGACTAAATAATAAAATAGAGATTGGGAAGGTTCCAAACCCTTGGGATTACTCAAACCGATCGCCAAGGGGTTCCACAATTAATCCATTGCTAACTTGGTCACCAAGTTACTTTGGAGTATAAATCAAGGCCTAGGTCTTTGTATTCCATCTCTTGTACTCATTGTCTAAACCATAAAATTGTTTTGTGTGTATTTTTGCTCCAAACGATCAAACACATATTCCAAGGTGTCGATCAACTTGTTTTTCCAAACCAAATTGTTTCGTGTGATTAAAACTAGCATTACTTTAATTTGATTTAGTACGTGTCTACAAGAACGTGATACTAACATACTTTTGTTGGTATCTTGGATTGAATTACGAAACGGTAAGGGGTAATTCTTATAATCCTATAAACCCTAATTAGGGTTCATCACTTGCTAGTTTTGTGGAATTGATTCTTGTTCGGCTAGAATCAAAAGGTACGCATACTATTTATGTTTTAGTTAATTAATTATTTATTATATGTTTCTTACGCTTTCGCATGTTTACTTTCATGTTTATTGTTAATATTTATGAGTGGTCATGTTATATAATTCTAACAGTGGCATCACGAGCTTGGTTTAATGGGTAATTAATTACTAAACACGTAAAAACAAATAGTTTATTGTATTTGATATGATTAATTATAGGGTTTGGTTATTATTATGTAAACCCTAATTTTAGGGTTAGGGCTTTTACCCTAATTGGTTTTAAATTTTTTTTTAGGTTGCTCCTAATTTTTTTAAGTCGAATTATAAATTTTGTTTAGGGTTTATAAAATCGTTTTGTTAATCAATATCTAAACCTAGAATTGCATATATGTTACGTGATAAATTCATGAATAAAGTGTTATGTGACATGAAATTGTATGCGATCTTGTGACTTACTTGAATAATTGTTATGTTATATCCATGATGATACATGCATGTTCGTCATGGATGGTTGCTTGAATTTTTAATTGTTAAGTTATTTTATCACATGTATGTTTTGATAAATCTTGAATTGGGAAGACTCCAATATATATATATATATATATATATATATATATATATATATATATATATATATATATATATATATATATATTAATGAATCAATTATGCAATTTGATTTATTTTAATTATGGCTTACATAATCGATTAAATCGTGTATGTGGCTCACTTCTATTGTGCAAGTGAAAGCCCTAGTTAATATATACGCTATTTAACCTAGATATTGGTTATTAATAGGTTTTATCAAATAAGTTGCATGTGGCTACTTGTTTACGATATTAATTGTTAGTTATGCGCATTGTTTTAGTTGTTTATTTTTATTTTGTTACTTGTTTGTTTATTATGTTTGACAAATTTTAAACAAAGGGTAATTTCATGAATAGAAAAATAAATTGGACTAAACAATGGTAAATTTTGATTTGTTTTTGATGAGTTAAAATTTTCATAAGTTTAATTGAGTGATGAGTTTTGGTATAAATAGTGAGAACGACGCATCCAATTTTGACAAACTATAAGAGGGGTATAAGGAGGGAGCGATTAAATTGTGACCCGAAGAAGGAGGTTAATTGTTTCACACGACCAAATTCTCCGCTTCTTTGTGCGTCAAATTAGAGTTACCAAGTAGGCTATTTTATGTACAAAATCATCTTAAAGGCGAACCAGCTTTAATTCCATGGGCCACTTTGTGGTAATTATCTGAAACACTAAGTCTTTGGACTTATGCAAAAGTACGATATAATGGACGATAATTAAAGGTAAATTCCTTGATTGGCGAAACCAATACCTCAATCAAAACTTTGATAATTTAATCTTTGTGAATTGGTTAATAAAAAGCTTTTTATTAAAAACTATTGATAAGAAGTTGTATGCATGATTCTTCGTACATATTTGATTTGACACCATAAATCAAAACTAGTACCCTTTTAAAATTAATTTAGTGCCATCTAGTTAAAGGAACACTCGAAGTTGCAATTTACGTCATGTGGGAACTTGGCGAGATTGTGATGGAAAGGTAAATCTTCATGTGAAGTCAGACCTTGCATGGACATATTTGTAGTTCTTTAAGTTAGACGACTTAAATTGAGTAGTAAGTGAGAACTGGATTCAAGGCACAAGATGGGATAAAACATATTTACATTTGCAATAGCGTTGGAAAATGTAAATCCCATAATGATCTAGGAATTGGAAAATGTTTGCCAATTATTGTCGACCGATTACCTTATTATGTGCTTTCGTTACTAGCAGATCAACTGATGTAATAGAACTATGATAATTTGGATCCTAGTTTTCGAGAAAATTCTATGGTTATATGAATATTACCTTGGGTATTTTATTTTCTTGAAAAGTTTAATTATCAAAATATTAAAATTGAATTTTGCTAATTCTTTAAATGTATTAATGCAACATTAAACCGTAAACGTAGGTTATTCTTGTATTGGTAAATTGATCTACACCTGTAAGGGTTTTTGGTAGAGTCAACTTTACTAAAAATATAAACCTAGTCCTCTTTTCATAAGAAAGAGTGAGATTCAATCCTATTCCTTTTCATGAATGAGAAAGGTATGATAGGATAAATTAGAATTGTCTAAATTCTAAATACATAACTCGTAAGCAAATTTTAGGGCAAATAACCTATTTAAGCATCATACTTGTCACAAAAAGCAGTTCGACGTAGCGAATAAAAAAAATAGCCCTTTTGACTACTAAACTCGACTAGTTTGTCTTTTATGGAGCATTTTACCTGTTACTCCCAGTCACCACCTGTTACTCCCAACCACCTCTTACTCCCAACTTGACCAAACAGAAACAAACACCCATTTGGTTCACATGTGTTATAATTCATTCATTCACCTCCACCGAATGAATGATATTGCAAACACCTAAACATTCAAACTTGAAATAAAAATCAAACCAACTAAAGTAGAAGCCAATTATTCATTTGATTCCAACGGTGCCACTGCCTAACCATTTTAATACTTGAATTCCACCCATTTTCTCATCTTAAACCCGACAACCAAGCAAAACAACTCCAAGTCAAACTTACCCAAAACACGAAAAGTCAACTCACCGAAAAAAAGCTACGTGTAATAAGCTTTGTGAGAGCTTAACTTGGATCCGAACTTAATAATAAACGGTTCATAACCTTTCTCTTTGGCAAAGACGACAACAATAACACATCAACCAACAATAATTTTTATTTCCTCTATTCGTGATTATCAAAAGCCAAGTATGTTTATTTTTTTCGTGGGTTTCAAAGATTCGACAACAACAACAACATCAACTAATATCGAATTCGAGCGGGATGGGTGTTGAACATAAAAACCCAATTAGAAGATGTTGGGAATTATGTGAAGTATGGATTATCTTGAAGTTAATGCCAAGGATTCTGTGAAGTAGTGTGGATTCTAGTCAAGACATAATTTACTCAAGAATATAGTTGATAGTTGGTTTCATGAAGTTGTTATTCGTGTTTAGTATATTTAGTTTGGATATACATGAGCTTTATTAGGAAGTGATTGTGTATATCTTATTTAGTTTTATGTTTATACGTTTCTTGGGAAACGGTTTAGGGTTTTGTTTAGGGTTCCTTGTCTATAAAAGGAACACAATAGTATGAGTTATGTACCGATTGAAAAACAAAGTTTTTAGTTAATTAAAAGATCCATAGAGGATCACAGAAGTTCTTAGTTATTTGTGTTGCTTGTGTTTATAATTCCGCTATTAAATACAAGTTGTAGAGATTGTCTTTTACTGTGCTTGTGATTACATAGGCATAGCTAACGATCCACGAGCTCAAGATCTATCAAGGTCTGCTAGTTTCAACAAGTGGTATCAGAGCCTCGTGAGAGTCTCTACGATACTAAGATCTGTTCTTTACTTTAAACCTTTCATTCACTACATTCTTCACCATGTCTCGAATTGTGGACGATGTTGAAGTTACCAACAACAATAACAAGGTGCCTCCTACAATGCCTTAGTCTCGTCTAACAAAGAATGCTAAGTTTCCATACTTGAAGCGAGAAGAGTATGATCTTTGGGCCATGCAGATGCAAAACTGTATTTCAAACATTGATTGGAATCTCTGGTCAATTGTGTGCAGAAAGGAAACAGTTTAAAAAGGACAACCACTGATCCTGATGGTACTGTTGTCATTATTCCTCCAAAATCTGCTGAAGAAATCCTGACAGTTCAAAGAGAGCACAAGGTGAGAACTATACTCCTTTAGGCGATACCTCAAGATCACTTGAGTGACTTTCATTATATGGTTGATGCTAAAGATATATGGTTGGCGATCAAGGCTAAGTTCGGAGGGAATGAGGAGTTTAGAAGGATGAAAAAGTCCATGCTGCGACAACAATTTCAAGACTTTCACATCACTGAAGAGGAAGGAATACACAAGGGCTATGACAGATTTCACAAGATCTTAAGTCAGTTAAATCAGCTACAGGCAAAACCAGATAATGATGATTGTAACTCTAAGTTCTTGAGATCATTACCTTCATCTTGGCTGCAGGTGAGCATTGCTTTAAAAGCAAAAGGAGGTCTGGATATGATTACTTTTGATGAGCTGTATAATAAACTTAAAGCTCTTGAACATGATGTAAAAAGTCCTTTTCGGTTATCATCTACTGCTAGTCACACAGCATTCGTTGGAGCCTCTACCCCAAAGATCAGTTATGGTCCAACTCCAACTTACTCATCATCATCTTACACCAACACTCCGGCAAGTTCTAAACCGGAGGTATAATGGAAGATGTGCTTGGATCCTTCTTTGCTGATTATGATCCTCAGCAGGATCTTGCCTATGAGGATTTTGATCAGGTGGATCCACTAGAGATGGAAGAGATGAAGCTGAGATGGCAGGTGGCTATGCTGTCTATGGATATCAAGAAGTTTGAGCGCAAAGCTGGGAGAAGATTTGGCTTCCAAGGAAGAGATCCAACTAGGTTTGACAAAAAGAAGGTCAAGTGCTTTACATGTCATCAGATGGGTCACTTCTCCAGAGAGTGCAAGGACAGGAAAGCTGGTGATGAGGTGAAATACTCTTCCTATCAGTAGAATCAGAGGGATGCGGGAAAGACTTCAGCAGCTTTGGTCACTCTTGATAAAACTGTGGACTGGACGCAACATGAGCAGGAGAATGATGCTGAGCTTGGTGGTGAGAATACTGGGTTGTTTGCGGTCGTACTTTGAGGATAGGCATGATCGATTGCCTTGATGGGCATATCTCGTGTACAAAACCTGTTCATTTGGTTGTAGTGAGCGTTACAATGAACTCAAAGAAGCTTATGATATTTTAAAACCTAAATATAATGAATGCTATGTTGAGGTTGAAGCTTATAAACAAGCATTAAAAACATTAGAAAGACAAAAGGTTTGGTATCAAAAGAATCAAATAGCTTATGATGAAAAAATTAGGATATTAGAGAGTGATCTTGAATGTTCTAATAATGAGTTAAAAATATCTGAGAAGTTAAGAGCAGATGTAATGTTAGAGAATCTAGAGTTGAAACAGAAACTAGATGAAGAGATTGCTAGGCATAATGGATGGTTGCTGAATGGAAACAAGTTAGCTAGTCATATCTATGCTAGTCAAACTCAAATACTTCTATAGGATTAGGCTTTAAGAAGTATGTAGGTTAGAGGCTAGGATGACACACGTAAATCAACACCAAGAAGCCTAGCTAATTTTGTCAAAGAAGGTGATTTACATGCTGTTCGTGGACCAATTAGAGGTGAGCACAAGCCCATTGACCTTTCTATTGATATTGACTTTGATGGATCACACCATCTGTATGGCAGAAAGTCCAAAGACTTGCCAGACCCTGATACTTCGTCTAATGATTTTGTCTCTTGTGTTAACAGTGACAAATCCTCCGAGCAAGGGTCTACAGAGTGTGATTCAAATGACAAGTCTGACCTTCCCAAGTCTGACCCTCCCAAGTCTTCACCCCTGCCTGAACCCAAGACTACCCATAAGCATGTCAGAGTTGCTGCCAAGGAATCATCTTCCAAGAAAGTTGTCTCTGAAGACTTGCTTTTCACTTCTTTGCATAATAATACTGTTAAAAACAATTCTTTTCATGGTTTTGGTTTGAATACTTCGCTTGTAATAGAACATCTTTTGGTTTAAATAAATCTTCTAAATGTAAGACATGTTTTGTGTGTGGAAGTAAATTTCATTTAATTAAGGATTGTGATTATCATGAGCAAACAATGAGTAGGTATGGTGATTCTAGGACATCTAGACCAATGTGGACCAATGTTAATGCTATACCACCATATGTTCCACAAGCATCTTATATCGATTCTTCTTTCCTTGAGAAGATCGTTTGCTAAACCATATGTGCAACCAACAAGTTCATATTTTAATAATGGTTTTGGCCCGGATATGTTGACTCTATGAATCTTGGGAAAGGGCATTGGGATATCACGTTCAAGTCCTTAGAAAGTTGTTCTTGGAATCAAAGGGACCTAAATTTCAATGGAAACCCAAGAACAATAGTGGATCTTTTACAACTGATTGGCATAAATCTAATGATCCACAAGGTGTTCAAGTCAAGAATGACTTGAGCCTTCATAGTGTACTTATATTTGTATATTTTTGTTGTTGTTGTAGGATCATCCCTTAAGCATAAGGATATTGGAATAGTTGATGTGGTTGTTCAAGGAGTATGTCCGGAAACAGGGGATCTAATGCATAACTTTGTACCTATTGTAGGAGGAGGCAATGTGACCTTTGGTGGAAGTGATGGAAGAATTATCGCAAAGGGACCATCAAAACACCTCAACCGGATTTTGAGAATGTATACTTTGTCAAGGAACTCCAACACTTTAATTTGTTCTCGCCTCACAAATCTGTGACACCAAAACAAAGTACTCTTCTCGGAGGATGAATGTCTTGTGTTGTCTAAAGACTTCAAACTCCCGTAAGAAACCTCAATTCCGCTCGTAGTTCCTCGAAATCACAATCTTTATACATTCAACTTAAGCGATGTTAAACCGTAAGGTGACTTAACTTGTTTGGTGGCCCAAGCATCCTCGGATGAGTCTACCAAATGGCATAGGAGGATGGCTCATGTAAACTTTAAGACCATTAACCACTCTCTAAATCGAGTCTTGTTGAAGGTCTACCTTCCAAAGTTTTCACCAATGATCATAATTGTGTTGCTCGCAACAAAGGAAAGCAACACGAGCCTCATATAAAGTCATATCGCTGGAGCATTATTTCGAACCTCTTCGCTGCTTCATATGGATCTGTTTGGTCCAACTCGGATAAGAAGCATAGATCACAAGTATTTTTGTTTGGTTATCATGATGGCTTTAGTAGATTTTGTTGGGTATTCTTTCGAGGACTAAAGATGAAACATCACAAGTGCCGAAGACTTCATTACCCTTGTGGAAAATCAGTTGAACAAAAGGTTAAAGGAATCCGGTGTGATAATGGGACGAGTTCAAAATCTTGTACTTATAGAACTCTGCAGTCTAAAGGTATTAAAAGGGACTATAGCACTCCAAGAACCCCACAACAAAATGGGGTGGCAGAAAGGAAGAATAGGACCTTGATAGAGGCTGCAAGATCTATGCTAGCAGACTCTAAGTTACCCACTATGTTTTGGATCAAGTCATTGGTGCGACTTGTTATGTGTCGAACAGGTATCCATTACTAGACCTCACTTGAAAACACCATATGAACTTTTGTTTGGGAAAGTTCACTCGCTATACATTACCTCAAACCTTTTGGTCAGTCAAGTGACAATTTTAATACTAGTGATCCACTTGGTAAATTTGATGAGAAGGTCGATGATGGTTATATTGTGGGCTATTCACTCATAGTAAGGCTTCTGTGGTGTACAACTTGAATGCTAGGAAGATAGAGGAGACTTTGAACCCAGATTTCTTGAAGATAAGCCAAATGTTCAAGGATGTGGTCATGTGTGGTCTTTGACCTTGATTACTTAGCGATTACTTGGGTTATTCTAGACATCCGCTAACCAAAATGCGTGTACTCAAGAGTCTCCTACTAACAATGCGGTACATTGATGTCGATTCGAAAGTGAGCTTGAAGATGGTGAACAACCAATTACCGTGCCTTCTTTCTCCACTAACAATTTTGCAGGAAATTCTACTAGAGATGGTGCTGATGAGAGTGATGATGATTCACAATATGCTGAAGACCTTGCTAGGTTAAAGAAACAGAGTATGTCGCTAACCTAGACGCCGAGAGAAATGCGAAGAGAGTGCAAGAGAAACCTTGGTGGAAACAATCATTCTCACTGAAAGTGATCCTGCTTTCTCCTATCATCTCCAAATCTCTTTCAAGGACATGCGGTTTCTACTCCTATTTCCACTAGAGAGTCAACAGACCTTGGAGAACCTTATACACGTTTTCCAAGACCTTCTGATCTTGGTCATCATCAACCAAAAGCTGGCATCTTCACCTCACCTTCCTATGATACTGACTTTGAACCCACAGTGACTAATATTGATTCCTCCATTGATGTCAACACCACTGCTACTAAAAGGATCAACAATGCTCATCCACAGTCCAATATTATTGGTGATCCTAATGCACCTGTTAGAACTAGAGGTACTGTGTCAAGTTCTAAATATGGTCAAGTGGCCTTTATCTCTTATGTCTCCAATCAACAAAGAGACAATCATACGAGACTATGAACATTGTCTGCTTGCTCGCTTTCTCTCAAGTGGAACCAACCGGTGTTACTCAAGCCCTTGAAGATTCCAGTTGGCTTGAAGCAATGCAGGAAGAAATGCAACAATTTCAAAATCAGCAGGTATGGATCTTGGTACCACTACCTGATGGAAAGTATGCAATTGGAACTAAATGGATCTTGAAGAATAAGAGAAATGCCAGAGGTGTTGTTATAAAAAACAAAGCAAGATTAGTTGCTCAAGGTTATAGACAAGAGGAGGGAATTGACTATGATGAGGTGTTTGCACCTGTTGCTAGAGTTGAAGCCATTCGGATATTTTTGGCTTATGCATCCTACATGGGTTTTATGGTATATCAAATGGATGTTAAAGGTGCTTTCTGTATGGAGAAATAGAAGAGAAGTTTATGTCACTCAACCTAAAGGATTTGAAGACCCGGATCATCCTAATCATGTTTACAAAGTAGTCAAAGCTCTATATGGACTTCATCAGCACCCAGAGATTGGTATGCTAGGCTTTCATCATTTCTCAAGCATGGTTATCGAAGAGTGCAATTGATAAGACACTTTTCCTTAAGAAGAATTCCACGACATCATTCTTGTGGACGATATTATTTTGGATCCACAAAAGAAGCTTGGTGCGAGAGTTTGAGGAGCTTATGAAGGAGAGTTTCGGATGAGTGCTATGGGGAGTTGACTTTCTTTTGGGTCTCCAAGTTCAGCAGAAACCCGATGGTATCTTTATCGGTCAGACAAATATGTGAGGACATCTTAAAGAAGTTTGGTATGGAGAGTGTAAGGATGTCACTACACCCTATGAAGCTCCAAAGACAAAGACCAACAATGAAGTAGATCCACGGTGAATGTTCATTTATACGGATCTATGATTGGCTCTTTGATGTATTTAATAGCTTCAAGGCCCGATATTACTTTTGTTTGTGAGTGTTTGTTCGAGACATCAAGTTACTCCACTTACTTCCCATCTCAATGTCTGTTAAGAAGATCTTTAAGTACCTCAAAGGCCAACCTCATCTAGGCCTTTGGTACCCAAAAGAGTCTCCATTTAAGTCGGAAGCATATAGTGATAGTGACTATCTTGGTGCAACTGGATAGAGGTCCACCACTTGAGGTTGCCAATTCCTTGAAAGCGATTGATTTCTTGGCAATGCAAGAAACAGACTATAGTGGCTACCTCATCTATCAAGCAGTAGTACGTTGTCGCGCTAGCTTCTTTGTGGACATGTTCTTTGGATACAAAATCAATTGTTGGATTATGGGTATAACTTCATGAACACAACAATTTTTATTGATAATCAAAGCACCATATGCATTGTTAAAATCCAGCTTTTCACAAATAACAAAACATATTGAAATCGTGCACCACTTTATAAGAGATGCATATGACAAACATTTGATAAAAGTGGTTAAAATTACACCGATGATAATGTGGCGATTTGTTAACAAAGGCTTTTGATGGACCAAGGTTTCAACACCTTGTGGTCCATATCGGTATGCTTAACCCTTAAGCGCAAAGTTTAAGGGAGGCATAGGCCTCAGGGGAGGCATATGCCTCAGGGGAGGATTTGTGTACACTTTGCATGTTCTTATGTAATTTTGTAGGTTTAGTGTATACTTTGGTTTTGCTTTTCACTAACACTAACCTGCTAATGTAATCTTAGTTTGTCTTTCTTTGTTAGTTTGTGTGTTTCTCTGTGTTTGTTCTGTTTTGCAGATTGGTCATTCAAGTTGGAATTTACCATGGTTGTTAGTTTGGACTAAAGCTTGTTTCTACTAATTCAAAGTGCTGAAGTGAACTATTTGTTTCTACTGAAGACAAAGTACTGAAGTTATTTTGTTCATACAAGAGAAGTACTGAAGCAAATTGTTCATTCATTAATTCGAGAAACAGTTTACAGCTTACAATCAACATCAAATGCAACTACATGATCTACTAATCCTAATCTAGTACTTATCATCTATTCCAACATCTAAATGGCTGTTGGATATGCATGATCACTCACATCTTTCACACTAAATGCTGGCTATGCTTTTGTGACATGCATAACCAACACTAACAAGCAGCTAAGGATCATAATGGTGTGGATGGATTGATGAAAACGTTGATGACGACGATGACCACGCATGATGATGGAGAAAAATAATATGTTCTTTGTGGTTCATCTACGTATTTCAACCAAAATGCAACCCTTCCACCTTCCTTAAGCCCTTCCCTTATACGATGTGTGTTACTAAGAACTTAGATGTTACTACCCAAACCCAAGCTTTTTATCCCATAGGAGTTTTAACTTCTAAGCTGTTTGCTTCGATGAGAACTAAGTTTGAGGGACACATTATCCTTTATCGGTGACTATGTTGCCTCGGGGAATGAGGTCACTGATGAGGATAATGATGTTACTATACCTTCTACCAATGTTACTGCTGATGGTAATCCTTCAGTTGCCATTGATGAGGGCCCTTCTAATACTGCTGAAGCATCTAGTGTTTCTCCTAACCTACCTCCATCTATATCTTCACCTAGACATAGTCATAGTCCACCACCTACTCGAGTTTCTCTTGATGATGTTGAGCATGAAACTGATAGACAGCCCACACCTAGTCCTATTAGGAATCAATTTGATGAAGGATTTCCTAATTTTGAGCATGTACATATTTCTCCGAAGGCCCAATGATGCTCCCATTACCACCGAGCAATCACCGTGGAGCTGAGGACTCTATTACACTTACATCTATATATGCTCTAGTGAATGTGTGCGGTGAGGTGGCTGATCTCAAGAAGGAGCTTACAGAGACCAAGTCTACTCTTGGTAGTCAGATTGTGGAGTTGCAGTCTAAAGTTAAGCACTTGGAGGAACAACTTGGAAAAAGGGGCAAAAGGAGAATGATGGTTTCTTCTGATGAGGAGCAAGAAGAGACTCAGCTTGCATCATTAGGAATCTTGGCTGATGCAACTTTAACAACTGATGGTTCTTCTCCTGTTGTTGCTGCTGAATCTTCAAAGAAGAGGAAAAGACATTATCTGCATAAGGAATCCACTGAAGCTTCTAAGGAACAAAATATTGATGTGGTGTCTGCTGATGTTAATATGGAGGATCTGACTACTGAACCTGGTCAAGCCTCTTTGGTGAAGGAACAACTAAGTTCTCAACCTTCAGCAGATGATACTGAAGTGTTTATTGCTGGACGAAGTTATAAGTTGGATTCTACTACTGAAGTCTTTTCTACACCTGTTGAGGGATTCTCACAACCTGTTTCTTCTGAGGTTAATATAGGTGTTTCTTCTGAAGTTCCTTCTGTGCATATTTCTCCAACTGGTTATGATGCGGAACCTTCTGAAGGAAAGAAAGATGTGGTAGATGAACTGATTGGTTCAGGGCTGATGACTGAAGAAGAAAGGCTTGCTCAAGATAGGATGTTTGCTGATTATGAAAATATGTAGAAGAGTCGTGCAGTAGCTGAATATCTTACTGCTCAGTCTGATTCGACTTTGCCTACTGAGAGAAAACAAGAGCTTGATGCATTATTTCCAAAGATCACTGATGCTCAATGGGATGCCTATACTAATCAAGGTGCATCTGATCCTAATCTTGCAAAATGTATTTTAGGTGCAGCCTTTAATAGTGAGAATTTTGTGGATTAAATGGTGGCTCTTGGAAAACAAAAGAAGCTAGAAGTAGCTGCACAGAGGCGAGCTATTGTTGCTCAAAGGAATAAAGCTAAACGGGAAAAACCAATGACTGTAGCCCAGAAGAGAGCTCATATGAGGAGGATTGTGAAGAATCAGAGTAGTACTGTATACAACACTGGTATGTCTATGAAGCAAATCTTAGCTTTATATGATGATGCCTTGATCAGAAAGTATAATATGATTATGAAGTTTTCTTCATTTTCATCTGTTTCTACATCTTCTTCTACATTGCAAAGGATTGCTGATACATCTGATGTTCCTAAAGCAAAGAGACCAAAGACAGTTGAGATTGTAGATAATTTTGCTGTTGTGGCACCAAAATTATGTTCTTCTGTGGTTACTACTGAAGCAGTTGTTGAGAAGATAAGTTCCACTGATAAGGTTACTTCTGCTGAACCTTCTCTGGTTTCTCCTGAAGCACTGCCTAAAGCTAAGAAAGATGATCTAAAGGTTACTAAAGCTAAGAAAGCACGAGAGATGCGTGCCAGAATGAATTCCTTAAGTGATGATGTTTCATTTAAGTCTACTTCTGCTTCTTCTACTCAAGCTGAAGATGTTCTTGAAGAGTCTGAGGAAGGTTCATCTCAGGGGATTTATACACCTGGTAAGAGGAAGAAAAGCATAGCTAAAAAGAAATTTAGTTCCTTAAAGAACTCTGTTAGACTAGCTAGGAAACATCTTTCAAAGCATATCTCTTTAGATCTTAAGGCTGATGAGTCAACATTTATTAAAGAAGGCAATGTGGATGTTTTTCCTGAAGGAACACATTCTGTATTGATCAATTGGACAGCTGGGAAGTTTAACACTATTTATAGCCTGGATAATACTACTATACAGTTCAACTTCTTGAAGGAGATTTTTCATTTGGTGGATAGACATGATTTAAAGATGCTGTATGAACATGTCACTCAGCATTATACTATTCATTCACCCCAGGGTTCTGGTTTATATTTATTGGGTGATCTTCAAGTCCTGTTTGATTCTCATTCTCCAGATGGTAAAGGGTATTCTATTTGGAAGAATTCACATAAATGGGAGATTGAGAATTGGAGATTCTATCCTATGCCATGTGTTCATGTGGTTCAGACAAAATGTGGCATGATTTTGTGTATGTTCTCTGATAAGACTTATCCGTTGTCTGTTTCTTTAATGGAAAGAATGCTTAGACAGAAGTTGGAAGTACCTCCTGATCCAGTTGGCAATGATGACCTTCATGCAGCACAATGTGTTGGATTGATTAAAACTCAGCTTCTGCAACATACAGGTTCATCTTGATTGTGGTATTTTGTATCTTTTGTAATATTTGATTTTTTTATTTATTAGTTAAAAAAAAAAAATTATTTGTTTGAGTTTGTCTAACTTTTATTGCAGGTTTGTTGTACATTATTACTGGTTTTTGACTCACCAGATATACCTTCTGTATGTCAAAGAGTTAGCTAGTCCAAAGGGTATAGCTTTGGTAAAGACACATCAAATCTGTTGATAGCTGTAATGATTTGCTCAAAATCATAGGGTTGGCAACTACCCATGCTTCATTGCTGAGAGTTGTATGGTCATCAATTCACCATGGTTTATTTCTTTTTGGAATCCAAGAATTGGCTAGCCCACATGTATATGGCTTGTGGTAAAGGCATTGGAATACCATATTTGGTAATCAGTTCACCAATTCTAAGAATTGACTAGTCCCGAGCAAACGGCTACGGTAAAGACATGTCAAATCCGTTTATATGGTTCTTTGATTTGCTAATAAATCGATGGCTATCGATGTACCATAGTTTTCGAACTTAAACATTTGGCTACTCCAGTAGTGATGGCTATTGGTAAAGAGACATCAAATCCATTATTTTCAATGATTCACCTCTCACAGGAGTTAACACACCTGGATATGATGAGAATAGTATGAAACTAATTTGTTTTAATGTACATGTTGTCATTTGTTGCTGCAAAGGTCTGGAGTTTCAGAGTTTCTTCATCAAAGAGATGTTCTTATTTTGATTTTTTGCTGCTAATGTTTGTTTACAATCCTCTGGTGCTGTTTCGTTAAAGATCTATCAAGAAACTGGAAATTAACCAAGTCAAATTCCGGTTTAGGGAGGATTGTTGGGAATTATGTGAAGTATGGATTATGTCAAGTTAATGCCGAAGGATTCTCTTTGAAGTAGTGTGGATTCTACCAAGACATAATTCTGTCAAGAATATAGTTGATAGTTGGTTTCATGAAGTTGTTATTCGTGTTTAGTATATTTAGTTTGGATATACATGAGCTTTATTAGGAAGTGATTGTGTATATCTTATTTAGTTTTATGTTTATCGTTTCTTGGGAAACGGTTTAGGGTTTTGTTTAGGGTTCCTTGTCTATAAAAGGAACACAATAGTATGAGTTATGTACCGATTGAAAAAAAAAGTTTTTAGTTAATTAAAAGATCCATAGAGGATCACAGAAGTTCTTAGTTATTTGTGTTGCTTGTGTTTATAATTCCACTATTAAATACTAGTTGTAGAGATTGTCTTTTACTGTGCTTGTGATTACATAGGCATAGCTAACGATCCACGAGCTCAAGATCTATCAAGGTCTGCTAGTTTCAACAGAAGAGGCTTGATTCAAATGAGAACAAATAAACCCTTGCAAATCTTCCTTATACTTCCCTTAACAAAACCCCTCAATCAATTTTGGAAAACCCTTTGATTTGTGGAACCCTAATTTTTGATTATGTGAGAGATGTGTGTCGAATTTTTGGAAAAGAACTATTCTTGGAAAACGTTTGTATATAAAATAATGTTTTGCAGATTTTTGAGAGGTAAAGTTAATAGGTGGACACATAAGATGTATTTCCCAGTTGTACTTTAAACCGGATACCGGTTGAATAGGTGGGAAAATGCTCCATAAAAGACAAACTAGTCGAGTTTAGTAGCCAAAGGGCTATTTTTTTTATTCGCTACGTCGAACTGCTTTTTGTGACAAGTATGATGCTTAAATAGGTTATTTGCCCCAAATTTTAATAGTTAAGAAAATTGCATATTTTCTGAGTTATTAAATTAGAAGCTAGACTAATTTACTGAAAAATTGGTAAAAGACAAACTAGCATATTTTATCTAGTTGTTGTGCTTTGACATTTAAAAGTACTACTTACAATTGTTGGAATGGTAGAACTATTAAGAAAGAAATTGCATGCCCAATTTTTCAAGTTAATAGCATTGATGTATAAATTCATCATCTACATAGTAGAATACATTCTTTTAAGTATATAAGTAATTGTTATGTATGGACTTTCTCAAAGGTGTAGGGAAGTAAATAGAACACTATTTTTTTTCACTGGTTAATGAAACACTTACAATGTTGTCAAATCCAGTGGGAGTATTGTGTTCTTATTACTGAATAAGGAATTAATGTAATGATCTCTAATTCAGTGGGAGTTACAAGCTTTGTCATCTTGGTAGTAACCTATATTATCTCTAGAATGTCTTAAAATAATTACTTTCCATTTGTAGACACTTATGTTTTCAAAGATATTCATGTACGTTTCCTTACTAGACAATGAAGTGGTTCTACATCTACTAGTTATGCTAATATCAATGACACAATCATATTGGTCACATAAACAAACATATGTCGTGTTGTTTATCTGCTACATGATGTTGTTCCATGCACAAGTGGGAGAAATATATATTGTGTGCAAGGTACAACATATAGGTATATGATTTAATGGATTCTCTTGACTGCAAGGTAAGAGAATAACGTTCTAATATGACTTGTACATATCTAATTCAAGCCACTTGGTGTTGCAATTTACGTCATGTGAGAACTTGGCGAGATTGCAACAACAAAGTAAATCTCCATGTTAAGTGGGATCGTATCTGGAATAAATTTACAGTTTCTAAATTAGACAAGTATTTAGAACATGTGTAAAAATGATATATAAGACTACTTCAAATTAAATATTTATGTATTATTAGAATGATATAAATAAATGAAGTAATCTAATACTACTTCAATTTGTTTATTTATGTATTTTAGAATGACATAAATGAAAAATAATGTAGTCCTACATTATTGTGAAGAAAATAAATTAACTTGAAATTACTATTGAAATCAAGAGTTGTGTTCATAATTACTTTAGTTAAACATGTTTATGATTCATTGTAAAGACATAAACATAAAGTTTTTTAAGACTTATAATAAAGTAAGACGTTAAATTGTTATGTTTTTTAATTAAGACATATACAAGAAGTCATTGAGTTGATCAATGATTTATAACGTATAATGGGATTATAACAGTTTATGTTTTCTTGATGAGACATGAATATGAAGTGACTTGGTTAAAGAGTACTTGTGTTATAAAGCATGCAATTGACTTGAAAAGGCTATTATACCATTAAGTTGACTTAGTTGGTAAATAAGTAAGCCAAAAGGAATATGCTTATCTTATATATTGTTAGATTGTCTTACAATATTAATTCTAATAAAAACTACAAGTTGATGGTATGTTTAGTAATCAAGGTTATAAAATTGAGTATGGATTGAATATACTCAAAATAAGACTCCAACCTAGAAGATTCATAAAACACCATTTTATTATGGAATGTGATGAATCACATTAAGTTTTAAAATTGAAGTTCTGAATTGTTAACTTCTTATGAAGAGTGATTATTAACAACTAAAGTCAGGAACTGTCAAACTGTATTTGTAAATTCCCAAAAAGAGAACAATGTAGTTTTGTTCTAATTGCTAAGTATATATATGTTGAACCTAAGACCTTGATAGATCTTTGAGCACTTGTAGATCGTTAGTAATGCTTATGTAATCACAAACACACTAATAGAAAATCTCTACTACTTGTATTCTTTAGCGGAAATCAAACACAAATAATAACACAAATAACTAAGAACTCGTTGATCCTCTATGGATCTTTTAATAATACTAAAACTTTGTTTTTCAACTCGTACATAATTCATACTATTGTGTTCCTTTTATAGATAAGGAACCCTAAACCGTTTCCCAAGAAACGTATAAACATAAAACTAAATAAGATATACATTATCACTTCCTAATAAAGCTCATGCATATCCTAACTAACTATAGAATACGCGAATATCTATCTCCATGAAACCATCTACACGGTTTTAATACTTCAAGAGAATTACTTCTTCAAAATCCTTGCACTTCAACAGAATCCATCGCAAAGAAAGTCAAGATAATTCATACTTAGCGTAATTCCCAACAATCCTCCCTAAACGGAATTTGACTAGGTTAAGTTCCAGCTCGGATAGATCTTTAACATTTCGTAACAAGAGGATTGTACTCGAACATCGCAAAGAAAGAACCAAACAATCACATCTCTATGATGACAAAACATTGAAACTCCGGATCTTTGCAAAGAACAAATGACAAAATATACATCAAAACATATTAGTTTCATACTATTCTCATCACATCCGGTGTGTTAACTCCTCGTGAGAGGTGAATCATTGAAAATAATGGATTTGATGTCTCTTTACCAATAGCCATCACTACCGGAGTAGCCAAATGTTTAAGTTCAAAACCATGGTACATCGATAACCATCGATTTATTAGCAAATCAAGAACTATAAACGGATTTGAGATGTCTTTACCGTAGCCGCTTGCTCGGGACTAGTCAATTCTTGGGGAAAGAATCACCGTTGGTGAATTGATAACCCAATATGGTATTCCATCGCCTTTACCACAAGCCATATACTTGTGGGCTAGCCAATTCTTGGATTCCAAAAGGAATAAACCATGGTGAATTGATGACCATACAACCTCAAAGAATTAAGCATGGGTGAGTTGAGACCCTATGATTTTGAGCAAACCATTATAGCTATCAACAGATTTGATGTGTCTTTACCAAAGCTGTACCCTTTGGACTAGCCAACTCTTTGATGTACATAAGGCACAACTGGTGAGTCGATAACCATCAACAATGTACAACAAACCTGCAAGAAAAGTTAGACAAACTCAAGAATATACAAAGTTTTTTTTTAACTAACAATAAAATAAAGAATCAAATAAAACAAATAATACAAAGAATACAGGATACCACAATCAAGATGATGCTTGGTGTTGCAGAAGTTGAGTCTTAATCAATTCAATCAATTGTTCAGCATGTAGCTTATCATTCCCAACTAGATCTGGAGGAACTTCCAACTTCTTTCTAAGCATTCTTTCCATCAATGACACAGACAAAGGATAAAGCTTATCAGAGAACATACACACAGTCATCCCACACTTTGTCTCCACCACATGCACACATGGAATAGGATAAAATCTCCAAGACTCTACCTTCCACTTATGTGAATTCTTCCAAATAGAATACCCTTTACCATCTGGAGATTGAGAGTCAAACAGAACTTGAAGATCACCCAACAAGTATAATCCAGAACCCTGTGGTGAATGATTATCATAATGCTTAGTGACAAGGCCATAGAGAGTATTCAAATCTTGCCTATCCACCAGATGGAGTATGTCCTTCAAGAAATTAAACATGAGACCCTTCAAGAAAGTCATCAGCAGGATCCCTCTTTAATGAAAGTTGAATCAACAACCTTTAGATCCAAAGAACTACCCTTGTGAGAGTTATGAATCCTAGATGTGTGTGTCCCAGCTGATCTCACAGATCTCCTTAGAGAAATGTGTCTCCTTTTAGACATCCTTTTCTTCCTCCTACCTGGTATATAAATCCCCATAGAGATAGAAGATGGTACCTTCTCAGGTTCATCAGGGACATCTTTAGCAGGAATGGAAGAAGTAGAAGTAGAAGTAATTGGAACAGCACCACGCAATGCATACATTTTCTCAAGCACCTCTCTGGCCCTCTTAGCTTTAGCTGCTGCTAGTTCAGCTTTTCTAACCATAACTTCACCTTCTTTATCAACTGGTGCAACAGATGGAAGAGAAGTATTCATACCTATTGAATCCAGAGATGAAGTAGCCACACTAGATAATGCTTCAGAAGAAACAACACGAGGTTCAGCAGAGTGAACCCTTTCAGCTGAATGTATAGCTTCAGTAGATGCCTCAGAAGTAACAGCATGAGAACTTGTCTTTGGTGTAACATCAGCAAAAGAATCCACAATCTCAACTTTCTTGATTCACTTGGCCTTTGGAGCATCTGTAGTATCAGCAATCCTCTTCAAGTTAGAAGGTGGTGTAATCTGCTTCATAATCCTTTGATACATTCTAGTCAAATCTGAATCAGATAAAGCCCATACTTGCTTCTTTGTCAAACCAGAGTCATAGAAAACAGAACTCTGATTATACACCACATTCCTCATATACTGTTTCTTCTGAGCTGCAGTTGGTGGTCTCTCCCTTTTTGCTTTAGCTTTCTGTGCAACAAGAGCTTTTCTTTGTGCAGCTGCAGCTTACTTCCGTTGTTGTCCAAGAGCCATCATTTGTGCAAGAAAATTCTCACTATCAAAGTCGCTCCTAAAATACTTTGTGCAAGAGTAGGATTGGATGCGACTTGATGAGTATAAGCATCCCATTGCTCATCGATGAACTGAGTAGCAGTTCATCAATTTCTCTTGTCTCTCGGGAGGCAAATTGGTAGTAAATCGAGCTTCAAGCTTTTGAGCCAATGCATGACTCTTCTTCATATCTGCATATTCAGCTAGCATTCTTGCTTGTTCTTGCCTTTCCTGTTCACTCACAAGATCTGAACCAAGCTCTTCATCAACCATTACTCCTTTCCCTTTATCAGCAGTATCATGAGCAGAATCAGCTTGAGGAATCTCAACAATAGGAACTTCAGAAAAAACACCCAAGGATGCACCAGGAGAAACATGTTGAGAAAGATCTTCAACAGGTGTAGAAAAGACATCAGTATTAGAATCCAGGTTAAAACTTCGTCCAGCAAGAAATACTTCATGATCATCTGCTAAAGGTGTAGGACATGGTGGTTCTTGTACAGATGTACCTTGACCATGTGCAGAACCAACATCCACCATATGTGCATCATCAATATTGTCTTCAGCAGTTGTAACATTTTCAACACTTGGTTCCTTTGAAACTTCAGTGAAATCCTTGTTCAAATACTTTCTTCTCCTTCTTCTAGTAAACTGAATGGGTTCATTGTTCTTTGAAGATTCAGCAACAATTGGAGAAGAAACATGAGTCTTTTGAGCCACATCAGCCAAGATTTCAAGTGAACCAAAATGAGTATCCTCTTGCTCCTCATAAGAAGAAACCAGAAACCTCCTTTTGCCATGATGCCCAAGTTGGTCCTCTAACTCCTGAACCTTTCTCTTCAACCCCACAATCTCACCACCAAGTGTAGATTTAGTCTCAGCAAGATCCTTTTTGAGATCAGCAACCTCTGCCACATACCTGTTCAATAGAGCATATACATATGTAAGTGTAATAGGGTCCTCAGCTCCACCAGCAGATTGCTCAGTGGTAATGGGAGCTTCATTGGACCTTTCAGGATAAATATGGACATACTCAACAATAGGAGAGCCTTCATCAAATGGCTCCCTAACTGGACTAGGTGTGGTCAGTCTATTAACCTCATGCTCAAACTCATCAGGAGTAACATGAGTAGGTGGTGGACTTGGACTAGGTATGGGTGAAGGTATAGGTGGAGGTTGGTCAGGAGTAACATGTGATGCTTCAGCAGTAGTGGAAGGACCCTCATCAATCGCAACTGATGGATTACCATCAGCAACATTGGAAGAGGGTGGATCAACAACATTACCCTCATCAGCAGCCTCATTGCCTTGAGGCAACATAGCTGCTAATAAAGGATGATGTTCCCCCTTATAATGAGTTCTCATTGAAGCAAACAGTTTAGCAGTTAGAGCTCCTATGGGACAAAAGACTTGGGCTTGGGTTGTTATGTCTAAAATCATTTGAAAAAACCTAGGGTACATTAAAAATGTATGTTTTTTCCTTTGAATATTTTCAACCATATTATCAAAAATAAACCTAGAAAAGTTATAAGTTAACCCCTGAGAAAGACATACAATACCACATCCCAATTAAGTAGAAAGTTGATCCCATCCTCCTGATTTATTGCTTATGCACTGAAGCAATGTGTGTACCAAAAACCTCCACATGGGACAGAGCTTATTCTTATGCCACATATCAGTATTCGTACTTTAATATCCAATAGCTCTTAGCCCAACAAGTATCTCCACGGAATTAGAGTGATAAACCCCATCTTTATCGTCTAAGCGAAGCTGTCTCCTTATCAAATCCTCCGTCACAACATACTCTGTTCCATCAATCATAGCAACAATTTCTGTGTCACTCCGTTTCGTAGCAGATGCCCAAAATTGTGTAACCAATGATTCATATATCACATTCGGAGAATGTGTTAAAGCATAATGAATCTTGGATCGCTTCAAGAACTCCACCATTGGTTCATATAGTTCATGACCCTTTGCTTCTCCCAGAAAAGAAACTTTGTTATGATCTTTCTTAAATTGAAGTGCCATGTGAGTGATTATGAGAATAGGTTATGATTCACGCAACTGGAAGTGTGTTTAAATCAAATGAAGAGGGAATCAGTTAATTATAGGCGAAGATATGCGAAGAAGGTATTAGTAGAAGTTACCCAATTAATGGTCAAGAATATCGGAACAAGTTGTTGACCATATCTGACGTGTAAATAAACTTTAACCAAATTCAAAATCAACACTTCAGCAGAAAGGATGGTCAATCTGCTGAAGGAGGTCAATCAACAGAAACAACTCAAGTGGTTATGTATCTTCAGTAAATATCTTTGAGTTTTACTGTGCCACCCAACTCGCATTAAATTTCATTAAGCCTTGAATCCGCCTATAAGATAGTCCCAATGCACATTTAACACACATCAATTACCCCCAATTAACTTCACAAACCCTAATTTCTCCAAAAACTCCACAGTCATCAACAATAGCCATGGCTACCAAACCAGAAGTAATCAATCTTACTTCCTCCTCATCATCCTCATCATCATCAAGTGAAGATTCACACCCATTGTTTCGCTACCCCCATCAAGATGAACCTCGACCATCAAAATCCCCTTTTCTTCCTTCTTCTGAAGATGATAATGTAGTGAATCCAAGTGATTCATCTAGAGGTTCTGATGACTCCAGAGCGTCTAGAGTTCATCTTCAACAAGGAGAGGACATCAAACCCCCAACCTTCACAATCTCAACCTCAACCAAGGCCACGTGCCAGAAAAGAGGTGGTGTTAGCTCTTCCTGCTCCATGTTTTGGTGCTTCATCTCATATCAGAAAGGGAAAGGGCAAAAGGAAGATGGAGTGATGCTTTATGGTGGAACGAGTAGATGGAACAACTGAAGATTTCTCATATCACAAATCCATCTACCATATCCACCAGCTTCATCTTCGTTTTCATCAATCCATCCTTTCCATTTTTATCTTTAGCTTCTTCGTCGTACTGGTCATGCATATCCACCAGCTTTTGTAATAGACGATAGGAACTAGTATAGGTTTGGTAGATCTTGTATAGAAATGGTCTTGTATTTTCATTTGAAGTTGATTGTAAGTCAGAAACTGTTTCTTGAATGAATGAACAATTAAACTTGATTTCTCTCTCAAGAGAAATGATTAGATCACTTCAAGACATCTCTTCAAGAGAAACAAGCTTTAAGCTTACTTGACCATATTCCAATTAACCAAACTTGGTGAACTTCAACTTATAGATGCATTCGCAAAATGATACGAGAGAACACACAAACCAAACCAAGACAAACAAAACTAAAAGAGCATTAGGCGGTTAGTGTTAGCAAACCAAAATATAAACAATAATTTACAAAGTTTACAACAATAATCCTCCCCTGAGGCATATGCCTCCCCTGAGGCCTATGCCTCCCCTCAAACTTTGCAGTTAAGGGTTAAGCATCCCAATATTGACAACTAGGTGTTGAAACCTAGGTCCATCAAAAGCTTTAGTCAATAACCGCCACATTATCATTAGTGTAAATCTTAACCACTTTTATCAAATGTTTTCATATGCATCTCGTATAAAGTGGTGCCCGATTTCAATATGCTTAGTTCTCTTGTGAAAATTGGATTTTAACTATGCATATGGTACTTTGATTATCAATAAAAATTGTTGTGTTCATGAAGTTAAACCCATAATCAAACAATTTATTTTGTATCCATAGTACACAGCCACAACAATTAGCGTGAAAGAACATACTCGCTTGATAGATGAGGTAGCAATAATAGTTTGTTTCTTGCCGCCAAGAAATCAATCTTCTTCCAAGGAATTGGCAACCTCCGGTTGTGGATCTCTATCCAGATTTGCACCAAGATAATCACTATCACTATATGCTTCTAACTTAAAAGGAGACTCTTTTGGGTACCAAAGGCCTAAATTGGGTTGGCCTTTTAGATACTTAAAGATCTTTTGATCGCATTCAGATGGGAAGCAAGTGGAGTGACACGATGTCTAGAACAAGCACTCAAGAAATGTAATGTCGGGCCTAGAAGTCATTAAATACATCAATGAACCAATCATAGATCCAGTATAAGTGAACATTCACAACTGGATCCGTTCAATGTTGTTCTTTGGTTTTGGAGCTTCATAAGGTGTAGTGGCGCTCGACATTCTCCATATCAAACTTCTTCAAAATGTCCTCACATATTTATCCCGACCGATAAAAATACCATCAAGTTTCGCTTAACTTGGAGACCCAAGAAGAAAGTAAGCTCCCCATAGCACTCATCCGAAACTCTCCTTCATCGACTCCTCAAACTCCTTGCACCAAGCTTCTTTAGTGGAGCCAAATATAATGTCATCCACATAAACTTGCACAAGAATTATGTCTGTGGAATTATTCTTGAGGAAAAGTGTTTTGTCAATGGCACCTCTTCTATAACTATGCTTCAGCAGAAATGCTGAAAGCCTAGCATACCATGCTCTTGGTGCCTGATGTAGTCCATAGAGAGCTTTAACTACCTTGTAAACATGTTTTGGATGATCTGGGTCTTCAAAGCCTTTGGGTTGAGTGACATATACCTCCTCTTCTATTTCACCATACAGAAAAGCACCTTTGACATCCATTTGATATACCATGAACCCCATGTAAGATGCATAGGCCAAGAAGATTCGAATGGCCTCAACTCTAGCAACAGGTGCAAATACTTCATCATAATCAATTCCTTCCTCTTTTGAACCCCCGAGCCACTAATCTTGCTTTGTTTTAACCACAACACCCCTTGCATCTCTTTTATTCTTCAAAATCCATTTTGTCCCAATTGCATACTTACCATCGTAGTGGTACCAAGATCCAAACCTGCTGATTTTGAATTGTTGCATCTCTTCTTGCATTGCTTCAAGCCAACTTGAGTCTTCAAGAGCTTGAGTAACACAAGTTAGTTCCACTTGAGAAAGAAAACAAGCAAGCAGACAATGCTTAAAGTCGTGTGATTGACCCTTCTTGGTTTGAGACATAGGAAAGAAAAGCAACGACCATATTTAGAACTTGTCACGGTCCTTCTAGTTCTAACGGTGCTAGAGGATCACCAATAACATTAGATTGAGGATGAGCAATGTTGATCCTTTTGGTAGCAAATGGGTTTGACTTCAATAGATGTATCAAGATTAGTCACAGTTGGTTCAAAATCCTTTGTCATAGGAAGGTGAGGTGAAGATGCCACTTTGGGTTGATGATTACCCGGATCTGAAGGACACGGAAAGCGTGTATAAGGTTCTCCAAAGTCTGTGGACACTCTAGTAGAAATGGGAGTAGAAACAGCAGGGCTATCAGCAGATTTGGTGTTGTTGGGAGAAACAGGATCACTATCAGAAGAATCACGGTTTCCACTGACTACTTCTCTTGTAACCTCCCCACTAATCCTCTCAACTTCAAGATTAGCTGCATGCTCTTGTTTCTTAAGCCTAGCAAGGTCCTCTGCATAGTGTGACTCATCTTCACTCTCATCAGAAGTAACTTTAGAAGTATCACCTGCAAAATGGTTGGGGGAAGGAAGGTACAATAATGGGTTGTTCATCATCCTCAAACTCACTATCCGAGTCAAGATCTATGGTACCGCATTGTCGCTGGGAGACTCTTGTGTACCTACATTTTGGTTAGCCACATGTCTAGAATAACCCAAGTAATCGATTAATAATCCATGTCAAAAGACCAAACATGACCCCGTCCTTGAACATTAGGCTTATCTTCTAGAAATCTCGTGTTCAAAGTCTCCTCAATCTTCTTAGCAGATTAAATTATATACCCTATAAGCCTTACTATGAGTGAATAACCCATAATATACCCTCATCGACTTTCTCATCAAATTTACCCAGTGGATCACTAGTGTTCAAAATGGTCACTTGACATCCAAAAGGTTTGAGGTAATGAATACCGGGAACTTTCCCGGTGAGAAGTTCATAAGGTGTCTTGAAATGAGGTCTAGTAATGGATACCTGCTCAAGACATAACAAGTTGTGCTAACTACTTGATCCAAAACATAGTGGGTAATTTAGAGTCTCAAGCATGGATCTTGCTACCTCTATTAAGGTCCTATTCTTTCTTTCGGCTACCCCATTTTGTTGTGGGGTTCTTGGAATGCTATAGTCCCTTTTATCCTTTAGACTTACTGAGTTCTATTAATATAGCATTCTTGAACTCGTCCTATTATCACACCGAATTCCTTTAAACTTTTGTTCATTGGTTTTCAACAAGGGTAATGAACTCTTTCAACACCGGAGATGTTTCATCTTTAGTCCTTAGAAAGAATACCCAACAAAACCCGCTATAGTCATCATGATTACTAGACAAAAATACTTGTGATCAATACTTGACTTGGGTTGGACCAAAGAGATCCATATGCAACAAGCCAAGAGGTTACAAATAATGCTCACAACAAGAATAGCTTTGTATGAGGCTCGTGTTGCTTTCCTTTGTTGCGAGCAACACGCTTATGTTCATTGGTGAAAACTTTGGAAGGAAGTCCTTCAACAAGACCCAGTTTAGAAAGCTTATTTATGGTCTTGAAGTTCACATGAGCCATCCTTCTATGCCATTTTGTAGACTCATCCAGGGATGCTTTAGCCACCAAACAAGTTAGGTCACCTTCTGGTTGAACATCATTCAAGTTGAATGTGTATAGATTGTGATCCCTAGGAACTCTCGCAGAATTGATGAATCTTACGGTAGTTTGAAGTCTTTAGATAGCACAAGACATTCATCCTCGTAGAAGAATACTTTGTTCTTGGTGTCACAAATTTGTGAGGCCGAGAACAAGTTGAAGTGTTGCGCCTTTACATAGTACACATTCTCAAAATCCATAGAAGGTGTTTTGATGGTGCCTTTCAAAGGATTCTACCATCACTTCCACCAAAAGTCACATTGCCTCCTCCTTCTATGGGTACGAAATTATGCATCATATCTCTGTTTCCTGACATGCTTCTGGAACAACCACTATCAGCAATGCCAACTTCCTTATGCTTAAGAGGATGATCCTACAACAACAACAAAAATACACAAAATATTAGTACACTATGGAGGCTCAAGTCATCACTGACTTGAGCCTGCCTTGTGGATCATAAGATTTAGGCCATGTAGATGTAGAAGATCCACCATTGTTCTTGGTCCTCCATTGAAAATTTGATCCCTTTTAGTCCAAGAACAACTCTTTGAGGGCTTCACAAAGAAGATCCCTATATCCTTCCCATTATACATTGAGTCAACACATCCGTGCCAATAACCATTTTGAAAATATGAACTAGTTGGTCTCACATAAGGTCTAGTAATGATCTTCTCCAAGCAAATGGAGAAGGTTTATGAGTTTCTTGTGGAACAAAGGTGGTATATCATTAACATTCTTCCACATTGGTCTAGATTTCTTTTGAGTAGAGATACACCCATTCTTTGCTCATGAAAATCACAATCCTTAATCAAATGAAATTTACTTCCACAAACAAAACATGTATTCTTTTAGAAGATTTATTCAAAGTGAAAGATGTTCTATTACATGCAAAAGCATTCAAACCACAAACATTAATGTAATTGTTTTAATGAATTATTATGCAAAGAATTAAAAACAAGTCTTGAGGAAACTGTCTTGGAAGTTGATTCCTCAGCAGCAACTCTAACAGGCTTGTAAGGAGTCTTGGGTGAGGTCTTGGGAAGGTCTGACTTATCACTTGAATCACAACTGGTATATGTAGTAGACCCTTGGTCAGAGGACTTGTCACTGTCAGAACAAGAGACAAAGTCATTAGATGAAGAATCAAGGTCCGACAAGTCTTTTGACTTTTTGCCATAAAGATGGTGTGATCCATCAAAGTCAACTGTGATGGACAGGTCAATGGGCATGTGTTCACCTCTAATAGGTCCACGTACAACATGTAAATCACCTTCTTTTACAAAATTAGCTAATCCTGCTGGTGTAGATTTACGTGTGTCATCCCTAGCTTCTATCCCTACATACTTCTTAAAGCCTAAACCTATTGCAGTATTAGGATTTTGACTAGCATAGATGTGACTAGCTAACTTGTTTCCATTCAATAACCATTCTTTATGCCTAGCTATTTCCTCATCTAGTTTCTCTTTTAGCACTTTGTTTTCAGAAACTACATCAGCTTTTTCTTTCTCAGTGCGTTTTAAATCAATTTTAGTACATTCTAGATCACTTTCTAACACCCTTATCTTTTCATCATAGGCCAGTTGATTCTTTTGAAACCAAACTTTTTGTCTTTCTAATGTTTTTAAAGCCTGTTTATAAGCCTCAACTTCGACATAACATTCATTATATTTAGGTTTCAATTCATCATAGGCTTCTTTAATTTCATTATATCTTTCACTACAACCAAAAACACAATTATGTACCGAGAGATGCCCATCAAGGCAACTTGATCATGCCTATCCTCTCAAGTACAACTTGCCAAAGAATCCAATATTCTCAAGCACCGGAGCTTCATCATTCTCGTGCTCATGCGCCTTCCGGTTTACATGGTCATCCGAGTGACGGGCGGTTGAGATCCAGCTTTGGAGTTTCCGACTTCTTGTTGATAGGAAGAATACCTAACCTCATCACCAGCCTTCCTATCCTTGCATTCTCTCGAGAAGTGACCCATCCGATTACAAGTATAGCACTTGACTTTCCTTCATCAAATCTATTTGGATCTCTTCCCGAAACCAAACTTTTCCCGGACTTATGCTCAAACCTTTGATGTCCATCGAAAGCATGGCCACCGCCATTTCAAGTTCATCTCCTCCATATCAAGTGGATCCAACTGCTCAAAATCCTCAAGGCTAGTTGTCTTTGAGTGTCATAATCAAGAACAAAGATTGAAGTACATCTTCCAACACACCACTAGATTTAGGTTGAGAACTTGATGGAGTGGTAGTGTAAGATGATGATGATGAGTAAGTTGGACTTGGAGCATAGTTCATCTTATTTGAGGAGGCCCCAACAAATGCTGTGTGACTAGGAGTGGATGTACGAAAGGGACTTCTAACATCAGGCTCAAGAGATTTAAGTTTGTTGTATAATTCATCAAAAGTGAGCATATCCAGCCCGCCTTTAGCTTTGAGGGAAATGCTAACTTGCAACCAAGATGAAGGTAAAGATCGCAAGAACTTTGAATTGCGATCATCATTATCGGCTTTGCCTTGGTGATTCAACCGACTCAAGATCTTATGGAACTGTCATACCCTTATGAATACCTTCTTCTTCGAGATTTGGAATTCTTGAAGCTGTTGTTTCAAAGATAGATTTCTCATTCTCCTTGACTCCTCATTCCCACCAAACCTAGCCTTGATTGCCATCCATATGTCCTTAGCATCCCGCATGTAGTGAAAGTCACCCAGTGATCTTGGTATAGCTCAAGGAGAATAGTTCTCACTTTGTTTCTCTTTGAACATCCAAGATCTCTTGCAGATTTGGGAGGAACGATGGTAACTTTACCATCGGGATCTCGTGATATGCCTCTTCAAACTGTTCCCTTCTTCACAATTTCCCGAGATTCCAATCAATGTTGGAGATCCGATTCGCATCTTCATAGCCCACAAATCGTACTCCTCCTTCTTGAGGTATGGAAACTTTGCATTCTTTGTTTGAGAGACCGAGTTGTTGCGTAGATGTGTTGTTATGGTTTTGGTGACTTCAATTTCATCATCGATCCGGGCATGGTGAAGGTTGTTTTGTTGTATGGGTGTAAAGAAAAGATTCTTAGTATCGTAGAGACTCTCCGAGGCTCGATACCACTTATTGAACCTAAGACCTTGATAGATCTTTGAGCACTTGTAGATCGTTAGTAATGCTTATGTAATCACAAAAACACTAATAGAAAATCTCTACTACTTGTATTCTTTAGCGAAAATCAAACACAAATAACTAAGAACTCGTTGATCGACTATGGATCTTTTAATAATACTAAAACTTTGTTTTTCAACTCGTACAAAATTCATACTATTGTGTTCCTTTTATAGATAAGGAACCCTAAACCGTTTCCCAAGAAACGTATAAACATAAAACTAAATAAGATATACATTATCACTTCCTAATAAAGCTCATGCATATCCTAACTAACTATAGAATACGAGGAATATCTATCTCATGAAACCATCTACTCGGTTTTAATACTTCAAGAGAATTACTTCTTGAGAATCCTTGCACTTGTTAGAATCCATCGCAGAAAGTCGGCATAATTCATACTTAGCAGAATTCCCAACAATATAGATAGTCTATATATTACAAAAGGCAAGTGGGAGTTTTTTTTTATCTTGAAAGATAAAATTACAAGATACATAATCTTCTTAAATACACTAGTAAATATCATGATGAGGCTAAATATGAAATGTTAACCTCAAAATGATGGAATTTTCATTCATAGATCTGCAAGGATATCTCAAATATTTTATTTATATGCTGAGAAGAATATGAGTTACAGGATTATGGTAAACCTGATAATCATTATGATGTATTACCAAATATTGAATTGGGTAAATTACTCATACTATGAATGTTAAAGATGTTGTCCATAAAGATAATCACTTTTTTGAAAATTTGGTTTATCTTAATAATTAGACTAGAGAATGAAGATGAGTTTCTTCAATGAGAAGAAAAACCCTAGTGGTTTAAATCTCTGTATAGAAATCATATGGACAATATTGTACACATATTTAATGCATGTCTTATGACTAGAGTATTAATCACACTTAAGCAATTAATTGTGATTGAATATTCTTTTCTAAACACATTAAATATATAAATATTATGATTATCATATTTTATGAAAAATGACAATGGAATATCAAAACTCTTTCTAGAAAAATTACTTGAGCGAGGACGGTAAGTAATTGAAAGGTTTTTTGAATTCATATAATCTTTGAAAGTGTACAAAGTACAATAATCCATCAATGGATATATGCATGCATCTATGAAATTATTCTTACGTATAATTATTAAATCATAGTTTTGATTTATAATTGAAATAAGATCAATTTTAAGTATTCCTGAAAGTTAGTGGGAGTATTATGTTATTTTTCTTAAATCTTATATGTTGTATAACATATGGGAAGTAACATTTCATGTAAGTTAAATGTTAAGTCTTAGTTTGGAATAAAACTTCACTTGTAAGATTTAAGAATTAAAACATACAACCTTTGAATATATGTTTATTTTATAAATATATGCAGTAAATAAATGATTTTAATAAATCATGATATATCATTTCGGAAATGGATACATATCTTTTGACAAGATAGAACATGAATGAAATCTAAGTTTGACCTGTAGATTCATCATGTACATCATGTAAAGTATTAAAATTGTTGTATCATTCTTGAATGAGAGAGGATTTGACAACATTGATATCTAACTAAAAGTTATTAGATAACTTGTGTAATGAATATTCTAATAGAGTTACATCCTCAGCCTGGAATTGCTCCTAGATTCTATGGATGAACAATATGTCAATTGTTGTGCAAATTGTCATCACTACAAACTTGAAAGTTTGGAAGACATCAAACATTACACAATAAGATATTAAAGTTTACTGAGTTTTAATGAGCATATTGTTTTTGTATACAATGATCTTTGGTTTAAATGAGATGACACTCAATACTATTCATGGTTGGATTTCATCCTTGTTAATGGCCATGTGAACTAGTTGTGCTACTAAGAGCGATTGCATTATACATTAAAAAATAAGAATACTTAAACTTTAAAATGTTTGAAAGTTTAAATTGTCATAAATTGGTGATAGAGGATGTCACACACTTTATGAATTATTATGTGGATTGGTGAATGCACACATACAAGGACTTAACTAATTGAATTCTTGAAATAAGTATTATCAAAATTACGATAGATCAAGTTGGTTGATTTATGCCTTGTCAACAAGTATGATTGTCATTACTTGAGGCATAATTCATCAACTGGAATTTTCATGCATTGATCTATTTAGTATTTCACTAGTACAAAAACGGGATTTGGTCACATATGGTTGAAATGGAACGGCCACACATTCGCATATTTGTGTGGTGAAGGTACAAAATTGACAACATTTACTAATTAGTCACACATGAAAATTTTGATTGTGTGACCATTACTATATTGCCACACAATTGAACATTGTGTGGCTAAAAGGTATCTGGTGATTTTGTTGCGGATCATTTAGCCACATATGAATTTGGAGCGCGTGACAAATACAAGTAACCTTGATCGTTAGTCACATGAAGTAATTTTGTGTGTCTAAATCATAGAGTCAAGTTTTGTCACACATTATTTAAGGGTGATCGATATGTTTTGCCAACTCTTTAGCCACATCTCGAAATTGGAGCAGTGACAAATGAAAAGTAAGGTTGAAGCATTAGTCACGATATCTGAGATAAGCGGTGACAAATATATGTCACACACTTGAACACTTGTGATCAAAAGCCATATATGGTCACACTAAATGTTTTGTCACACATTCGTTAAGTGTAGCCAAAATCCGATACATATGTTCACGTAAGTTAATATGTGTGTTTAAAGTTTAGTTTGTGTTAGCTTGCCAAAAGCTAATCTATAAAGTCACATTTGCTACTAACACCGTGACCAAATGCCATATATGGTCACACTAAATGTTTTGTCACACATATTATTTAAGTGTAGCCAAAATCCAGTACATATGGTCACGTAAGTTAATATGTGGCCATTGGATGATCAATAGTCACTCAAAATACACGTTTCTTCACTTTAAACACCATATGGTCACACATATTAACACTTTTAGCCACTTTATGGTTAATTGTATGTGACTAAATACCCAAAACAAACATGCTTTGTGTGACTAAATGTTAGAAAAGGCCACACAAACATAAAATTCATGTGGCCATTGGATGATCAATAGTCACACAAAATATCGTTTCTTCCTTGAAACACCATATGGTCACACTTATTAACACTTTTAGCCACTTTATGATTAATTGTATGTGACTAAATACCCAAAACAAACATTCTTTGTGTGACTAAATGTTAGAAAAGGCCACACAAACATAAATTTAATGTGGCCATTGGATGATCAATAGTCACACAAAATACACATTTCTTCACTTGAAACACCATATGGTCACACTTATTAACACTTTTGGCCACTTTATGATTAATTGTATGTGACTAAATACACAAAACAAACTTGCTTTGTGTGACTAAAATGTTACAAAAGGCCACAAACATAAAATTCAAGTGGCCATTGGATGATCAATAGTCACACAAAGACATATTTCTTCACCTTAAACACCATATGGTCACACTTATTAACACTTTTGGCCACTTTATGCTTAATTGTATGTGACTAAATAACCAAAAGAAACATGCTTTGTGTGATTAAATGTTAGAAATGGCCACACAAAAGAAATTTGATGTGGCCATTGGATTATCAATAGTCACACAAAAACTATTATGTTTTTCATAATGAGAACTAACTACGAATACTAAACAGACTTAACTTATGTCCGCGGACGTAACTTTGTCTTGGCAGCCTTAACCACTAAAACTAACCTACTAGACTTAACTTTGTCTTGGCGACTTTAACCACTAAAGTTTTACGTTTATAAGTAGACCACAACACAAAATATATATATATTTTTTGGTGCAAAGATGAACTTGTATTAATCAAGGAAACTTTGTAAAATGAAAGAAGAAACACACATTGATATGGACAAGTCCAATATCAAGTTGCATACAAGGCAACTCTATTCAATATTTGGTATAACTGTTCTTATAAGTCTGATAACAAAAACAAACTGCCCATATCATACAACCATGGACAGATGACAACCATCACAAAACCATCACAAAGAACACCTTTTAATGCACCACTATGAACCATACACTTCCAGATAGGGGCTATACCAAGTAGTTTACATTCCATCTCATGAATGGCTTCAACTACTTGGGAACAAACACCCTAAATGAAGCCAACCAAATCCTACACAATCCAAGAATCGTTTATAAACATGTCTACCAATAACAACCGATAACATGGAATTACATTTTAACACATGCTAAATCTGGAATTATAAGCTGAGTCGGAAGACACGAAGCTTGGTCGTCACGACAAAGTCAACAAGATTGAATCGACCATTTTGTTTCGTTCCAATCGACACTCTCGATAAGGTTTTAAAAGGTACCTTTTTGAGGGTTCGTTTAAGCCCTTATTTGATCACTTTTGTATCCGTTATTGCTTAATATCGTTCCTTTTCACATTTTAGGTCTCTTGAAGGCAAAATGCTGGAATGACACTTATTTGGACGAAAAGGCGCGAATATCTGAAGAAAATGGCCAAAGTCAAGAATCGAGACACTTAGGTGCTTGGGCCGAAGGTGACGGCGTCATCGCTAATCATGACGCCGTCGGAGCACTTTTGTGACGGCTCAAGAGCTAAATTGCTTATTTACAAGTGACGGCTTGGGTTTTAAAAGATTGAAGGGGACGGCGTCACGGGCATAAGGTGACGCCGTCAATGTGATCAAGTCACAACATCGCGCCAAGTAGTTGATATTGTTTTGGCCATAACTTTTGCATACTGAACTCGGTTTAGGTGATTCAAAAGCCCACGCGACCGAGCGAGAAAATCTACAATTTTTGAAAAAATGGTCGTGACGCCGTCACTCTATAAGTGTGACGCCGTCGTTTCTTCCGACGGAAAATCGCCTATAAATATAACATTATAACTTCACTTTTTGTAAGCCCTAAACCTAAGTCCGATTCGGGGTTTAGGTAGGTGTTTTCCAACAACTTAAAGGGTTTCAAACACTCCATAAACATCGTGTAATGATTTGTTTGTTAATCCAATCCTATGGTATGTCTTCAATTATCACAATTGTTGCTTGCTCTTCATTAATTATGCTTGGCTAATTCACCTAGTGTTTGCTTATGATTGTATGAAACTTGTATATAATTAATTAGATCTTATTGATTTCTTAGTGATGCTTGTGTCTATCTTCATCATTAGGGTGTGACAATTTCAATGAGTCTAATTGGTTTAGTTTATAATTCTTGCATCCTACATCTCTTGTTTGATTGGTTGTCTCTTATCTTAATTGTAATTAGCTTAGGAGTGCGACTAGGCTATCGTTGTGTTTAATACTTGATAAATCTTTGATAGTTTATGAATGACTTGGTGGATTTCGTTTACTAAATCAAAGATAACCTTAAAGTTAGTTTATGAATGACTTAGTGGATTTTGTTTACTACACTTAAAGGTGACTTTAAAGAGTTAGGGAATGCACACCTTACGACCTTAGAAAACACAACGCGTTAAGAATAAGGACGTGACAATTCAACCATCAATAGGACGTGACAATTCAAGTGGGTAGAATTAGATAGCTAGCAAGGAGTAATACATCATAAGTAGATACGCTTCATGTTCTTGGTAGACCCCTAATTTAGTTAGTACCTTTTGGGATAGTTGACTAGCAACTAATTCCACCCTCCCCAAATCCAAACCCGAGATTCGTACCTTTCCATTTCATAAAATATAAAAATACAAAATAATCATCCTCACCTTTAGACTTAAATCGATATACACTTGACAACGACACTATTCCCTAGAGAACGATATCAATACCCGTGGCACCCTAATTACTACACTACAACGATTAGGTTCACCGCCTGGGGTGTTATAAAACTTGCTCAAGAAAAGGAAGTTTCCTTGACCCCGAACGACGCGTGTAGCGTTATCAAGTTTTGGCGCGCTCTCGGGAATAGTTATTGTTTAGGCTTGATTTCTATCTCATTTAGGTCTACTCACAAGATTCCTATCAAGTGAGATTTTTTTTCTTTTATTAGCTTCCTTGTAGTCTATCCCCTTCTTTGTGCCTTTGTTCGTAAAACTTGTCCATTGACTCTTCCGTTCACCATTATGGAGAGCGAATCCACTATATCCGCGATTAGGTTTTTCATAAGAAATTATGATATTACTAAAGCGGATTATTCAAGATAATGGGAAGAAAGTAACCAAGTCCATAAACCTTTTGAGGATTTCACCATTCCATCAAGCCCACAAAATACCTCATCTAGTGAAACCTATGCTTCGTTTGAGCCTTCACCTAGGATAGACTTTCGTGAACAACCTCCATGTTTAGAAACTATTGTTAGTAAGGCCCTTAGGAGAACTGACCAAATTTGTGAAAATATTATGGAAAGCAACCAAGCATTAAACCATAAGTTGGATCAATTACTAAGTTTGGTTTCATCACAACCTAAGGAAATAGCACATGATGAGCATATAGATGATGTAGATGTGATTGAGGATAAGGTGAAAAGTCTAGACCCACAAGGTATCCCACAAGTTCCACCATCATTTAAGGCATACACACCGCACGTGACTTACCGGAGTAGTAGAAGAGACTTTAGGAATCCTAATGGAGGTAGAACATTTGAACCAAACATGGCTGGGAATATAGGTTTGAATACTTGTAGTCTCGGTCTTACTCTTAGTTCTAGGAATTTCATAGTGTTGATGAACCGGAACCTCAATCTTTACTTCCATCCTTAGATAAGCGAGGAACCCACCCACTCATCAACCAATTTAGTCCGAGTAGTTTTGGGATGAAGAAGCCATTCACACCCCCTTCACCTCACGTGGCATATTTCCACCCTAAGGGTGTGTATCGCTACTATCACCCGCACTTAAACTTAAGTGTAGGAAAACTTCCCTTTATCTGTTAAATAAGGGTAGAGTCGGGCTCGTGACTCGAACAAAAACAAGCGCTTCTTGGGAGGCAACCCATGTGTATTTGTTTTTCATTTTTATTTGTGTGTCGTATATCTTCTATTGATTGTTTATTCTCATGTTTGAATTTGTAAAAATGCTTTATTTTGTCTTTAACCTCGTTCTTAATTACATATAAAGGTATTTTACATAAGGGATAAGTGTAGGGAGGATTACACAGGTTTTCAAAAGAAATGTGAACATGAGAATTACAATTATTTAAAAGATATACATGTGTGTTTGTTCGAGTCAAATGCTTGTATCGAGTCATAATGGATGTTTTGCAGGAAATTTTTCCAGTTTTAAAGATAAAATTTTCCGAAATTTTTCCAAAAATCGCAGACGGTTTTGTCGGGATAACCGACGGCTTGGTTTAAAATTGCGTTTTGCGATCCAATGCGCTCAAGGTCCCAAAGGCCGATGCGTGATGCGTGATGCGATTGCGAGCGCAATTTAGACGCGATGCGTTTAGTATTAAAAAAACAAAATAAAATTATTTATACATAATATATTTTACCAAGTACCAAGTAAATGCAAGAAACTTGTAAATAAATCACTATCATATTCTAGTTTGGCCAATAATCCATTTAATATACCACCTAGTCATAGTTATGTGACTCGTGGTTCCGAAATTATGTCATAGACTCGTGGTTCTGAAATTCATTTATGTCATAGACTCATGTTCTCTTTCAACTTTCAAGTAAATGAAAACGTAACAGCCATATCACAACTAAATGGAAACGTCACAACTAAATATGCAATTGATGTGTACTTTCTTACACTAAAAAAACCAATTATTGAAAAGAATTTCAGTTTCCAAATGCAATATCAAGCTGGTGAAAGTGCACAATGTCTTAATTAGTACTGGTGTACTGGTAATACAATCATAAGCACTAAAATAGCATAGACATGATCCAAGATCATATACTGGTAATCATGAATTTCGTAAACTAAACAAGCATATGTTTTGGTTCTATATTTCATGACTAAACCCTTTTATTTATCAATGAAGTTGTATAAACATGATCTAAATAGCCCAAATTCCAAATTGCATTAATTGCGACTATTGCTAGCATTACACAATTGCGATAAATTGCGGTCCATTGCGAGCGCAATTTGGGATGGCCTCGCATTAGCTACCATATTGCGAAATTTCAAATGCAATGCAATGATGCATGCAATTTGTGCAATGATGCGCGCATTTTTAAACCAAACTGACGGTCAGATCGCAACTGACGGCGTCGGGAAGGAGCGAAACAATCGATTACTTTTTCGTTTTCGTGCTACTTATAAATTTTTTGGAATTTTCCGGTCTTAATTTTCTAGAAAATCTGCAAACATCCATTCCACAAGCATTATATCTTATTTAAGTGCGGAATTACATCTTGTTGTTATTTTTCTTTGTTCGGTTTGATCGTTGGGTTGTTTGTTTTCTTCAAGTGTCGGGTTTTATTTATCAAGAAGATACAAAAGATTGGAAGGAGCTTTTCACGCACAATTCTTCTTGGAAAGGATTTAACCACTACTTCACACGGATCCTCTTGAGCTAATCGGGAGTATTAGTTTCTTCGTTTTAATTACCTTCCATTATCATAACTTTGATACTTTCGGGAACATTGGGGACAATGTTCGGTTTAAATGTGGGAGGAAAATAAAACGGGAACTTTGAAACTATGCTTATCCTTGATTATTTGCTTTGTCCAATTGTATTTGTGTAATAAACCATGAGAAAATGTCGGTTAGGGTAATTTTGGCACCAAATTTAAAATTTTTCATGACATATAAGAGTGGGCCATTAGTCTTAACAAAAGCGTCTCACGGATAGGAAGTTGCATGACTAGCACAAAAACCCTTTACCACCTAAATTCCACCCAAAATGTGAGGATCGCCCTTAGATTAGTAGGAATTAAAAGCATTCATCTTTAATGCTTAGAGTGTGAACCGGTAGTATATTAGATTCTAGAACTTGTTTTGTGATGCATTCCGAGATCGCAAGTAAGACTACACTTGTGTAGTTAGGAATAACTAAATGATAAGAGGCACTAGGATAACCCTTGTTTGATACCGTAATATAATTACTTCTTCCACATCGGTTGAGTAATTCCCCACACCCTTGCGTTGTACTCATCTTTAGTACACGATACCCTAGTTAACCCCTCGAGCCTATCCTTTTCGCGGTTCTCGTGATGTTTCGGTTTTCGAAATATCAATGAAAACATTGTTTACACCCCACCCCTAAATATACACCCAAATCGCCTTAGCCTACCCCTTATGCACTCACTTTTAGTGCAAATGTTTGTTATCACCCCGAACCCTTAGTTCAATTATCTAGTTGCTTGCATAAGTTGCTAAGTTGAGTCATATCCTTTGTATACAGTTTTGGGACGATTCGGATTCATGGGAAAAGTTAAAGTTTATGAAATGACGGGAAGGGAATGTTAATTCAAATTCCCTTTGTTTGCGTAATAATGTACCCCAAGTGTTTTGATCTTTTCAATTCGGGTCAAATTAGTGTTAGAGTAATAAAAACTCAAGTGTAGGGATGTGCCTATAAATCCCTATCATTTTGATGTTACCATAGAGGATGGTAGAGTAAAAGTGTATGAAAAAAAAAAAAAAAAAAAAAAGAGAAAAAAAAAAAAAAAAATAGAGTGTCAAAAAAAAAAAAAAAAAAAAAAAAAACATACGGGCTACCATCCTACATCTATCCTTTAAATTTATGTTTGTTTATTTCCGTTACCTAGAGTTTTAGAGTGTCGAATCTTGGCTTAGCAACGCCATTCTTCGTATGCATTTAACATAGAGATTTTTGACTTGCCACCACTAAATAGCCTATCCCACCAAACCCTTGTTTCCTACCGTAAGCCTAACATTACAACCCTTTAAAGACCTCTTTGATAGTCTTTCCTAGGTGCTTACGCCAAAGCGATGGAGGTTTGATCTATTCTCAAGCCTATGGTAATCTATGTACTAGGACGGTTAATGAGTGTTTATCTTCCATTTCCGATTTTTATATTTCATATACACCGAGAGAGATGTGAGTACCCAAACACCCCATGTGAGGTGCTAGTATGTAATTCCGTGCTTGTTATGACTTTCTTGGGGCTTATATGTGTTGTGGACCGTTTTGAATTAATGCTTCATGACCCTAACTTATAAATTAATTGGCTAAAAGCACATTTGCTTGAGGACAAGCAAATACCAGCTGTAGGGATATTTGATAAGGTTTTAAAGGTACCTTTTGAGGGTCGTTTAAGCCCTTATTTGATCACTTTTGTATCCGTTATTGCTTAATATCGTTCCTTTTCACATTTTAGGTCTCTTGAAGGCAAAATCTGGAATGGCACTTATTTGGACGAAAAGCGCGAATATCTGAAGAAAATGGCCAAAGTCAAGAATCGAGACACTTAGGTTCTTTGGGCCGAAGGTGGCGTCCTTTCGCTAGCTTCTGACGCCGTCGGAGCACTTTTGTGACGCTTAGTAGCCAAATTGCTTATTTACAAGTGATGACGGTTTTAAAAGATTGAAGGGGGGCGTCACAGGCATAAGGTGACGCCGTCATGGTGATCAAGTCACAACATGTCTTGTAGTAGTTGATATTGTTTTGGCCATAACTTTTGCATACGAACTCGGTTTAGGTGATTCAAAAGCCAGCGACCGGAACGAGAAAATCTACAATTTTCTGAAAAAATAGTCGTGACGCCGTCACTCTATAAGTGTGACGCCGTCGCTCTTCTTGACAATCGCCTATAAATATAACATTATAACTTCACTTTTGTAAGCCCTAAACCTAAGTCCGATTCGGGGTTTAGGTAGGTGTTTTCTAGCAACTTAAGGGTTTCAAACACTCCATAAACATCGTGTAATGATTTGTTTGTTAATCCAATCCTATGGTATGTCTTCAATTATCACAATTGTTGCTTGCTCTTCATTAATTATGCTTGGCTAATTCACTAGTGTTTGCTTATGATTGTATGAAACTTGTATATAATTAATTAGATCTTATTGATTTCTTAGTGATGCTTGTGTCTATCTTCATCATTAGGGTGTGACAATTTCAATGAGTCTAATTGGTTTAGTTTATAATTCTTGCATCCTAGTGTCTCTTGTTTGATTGGTTGTCTCTTATCTTAATTGTAATTAGCTTAGGAGTGCGACTAGGCTATCGTTGTGTTTAATACTTGATAAATCTTTGATAGTTTATGAATGACTTGGTGGATTTCGTTTACTAAATCAAAGATAACCTTAAAGTTAGTTTATGAATGACTTAGTGGATTTTGTTTACTACACTTAAAGGTGACTTTAAAGAGTTAGGGAATGCACACCTTACGACCTTAGAAAACCAACGCGTTAAGAATAAGGGCGTGACAATTCAACCATCAATAGGGCGTGACAATTCGATGGGTAGAATTAGATAGCTAGCAAGGAGTAATACATCATAAGTGAATCGCTTCACGTTCTTGGTAGACCCTAATTTAGTTAGTACCTTTTGGGATAGTTGACTAGCAACTAATTCCACCTCCCAAATCAAACCCGAGATTCGTACCTTTCCATTTCATAAAATATAAAATACAAAATAATCATCCTCACTTTAGACTTAATTCGATATACACTTGACCTAACGACACTATTCCCTAGAGAAGCGATATCAATACCCGTGGCTTACCCTAATTACTACACTACAACGATTAGGTTCCTTGCCTAGGGTGTTATAAAACTTGCTCGAAGAAAGGAAGTTTCCTTGACCCCGACGACGCGTGTGGCGTTATCAAGTTTTGGCGCGCTCCGGGAATAGTTATTGTTTAGGCTTGATTTCTATCTCATTTAGGTCTACTCACAAGATTCCTATCAAGTGAGATTTTTTTCTTTTATTAGCTTCCTTGTAGTCTATCCCCTTCTTTGTGCCTTTGTTAGTAAAACTTGTCCATTGACTCTTCCGTTCACCATTATGGAGAGCGAATCCACTATATCCAGCGATTAGGTTTTTCTTAAGAAATTATGATATTACTAAAGCGGATTATTCAAGATGGTGGGAAGAAAGTAACCAAGTCCATAAACCTTTTGAGGATTTCACCATTCCATCAAGCCCACAAAATACCTCATCTAGTGAAACCTATGCTTCGTTTGAGCCTTCACCTAGGATAGACTTTCGTGAACAACCTCCATGTTTAGAAACTATTGTTAGTAAGGCCCTTAGGAGAACTGACCAAATTTGTGAAAATATTATGGAAAGCAACCAAGCATTAAACCATAAGTTGGATCAATTACTAAGTTTGGTTTCATCACAACCTAAGGAAATAGCACATGATGAGCATATAGATGATGTAGATGTGATTGAGGATAAGGTGAAAAGTCTAGACCCACAAGGTATCCCACAAGTTCCACCATCATTTAAGGCATACACACATACGTGACTTACGGAAGTAGTAGAAGAGACTTTAGGAATCCTAATGAGGTAGAACATTTGAACCAAACGCAAGCTGGGGAATATAGGTTTGAATACTTGTAGTCTCGGTCTTACTCTTAGTTCTAGGGAATTTCATAGTGTTGATGAACGGAACTTCAATCTTTACTTCCATCCTTAGATAAGCGAGGAACCACCCACTCATCAACCAATTTAGTCCGAGTAGTTTTAGGATGAAGGAAGCCATTCACACACCCCCTTCACCTCACGTGGCATATTTCCACCCTAAGGGTGTGTATCGCTACTATCACCGCGCTTAAACTTAAGTGTAGGAAAACTTCCCTTTATCTGTTAAATAAGGGTGAGAGTCGGGGCTCGTGACTCGAACAAAAACAAGCGCTTCTTGGGAGGCAACCCATGTGTATTTGTTTTTCATTTTATTTTGTGTCGTATATCTTCTATTGATTGTTTATTCTCATGTTTGAATTTGTAAAATGCTTTATTTTGTCTTTAACCTCGTTCTTAATTACATATAAAGGTATTTTACATAAGGGATAAGTGTAGGGAGGATTACGGTTTTCAAAGAAATGTGAACATGAGAATTACAATTATTTAAAAGATATACATGTGTGTTGTTCGAGTCAAATGCTTGTATCGAGTCATAATGGATGTTTTGCAGAAATTTTCCAGTTTTAAAGATAAAAATTTTCGAATTTTTCCGAGAAAATCGAGACCGGTTTTTGTCGGGATAACTGTGGCGTCAGATCGCAACTCGACGACGTCGGAAGGCGAAACAATGATTACTTTTTCTCGTTTTACGTACTACTTATAAATTTTTTGGAATTTTCGGTCTTAATTTTCTAGAAAATCGCAAACATCCATTCCACAAGCATTATATCTTATTTAAGTCTGGAATTACATCTTGTTATTTTTCTTTGTTCGGTTTGATGCGTTGGGTTGTTTGTTTTCTTCAAGTGTGCAGGTTTTATTTATCAAGAAGAAGATACAAAAGATTGGAAGGAGCTTTTCACGCACACAATTCTTCTTGGAAAGGATTTAACCACTACTTCACACGGATCCTACTGAGCTAATCAGGGGAGTATTAGTTTCTTTCGTTTTTAATTACCTTCCATTATCATAACTTTGATACTTTCGGGGAACATTGGGGACAATGTTCAGTTTAAGTGTAGGGAGGGAAAATAAAGCGGAACTTTGAAACTATGCTTATCCTTGATTATTTGCTTTGTCAATTGTATTTGTGTAATAAACCATGAGAAAATGTCGGTTAGGGTAATTTTGGCACCAAATTTAAAATTTTTCATGACATATAAGAGTGGGCCATTAGTCTTAACAAAAGCGTCTCACGGATAGGAAGTTGCATGACTAGCACAAAAACCCTTTACCACCTAAATTCCACCCAAAATGTGAGGATCGCCTTAGATTAGTAGAATTAAAAGCATTCATCTTTAATGCTTAGAGTGTGAACCGGTAGTATATTAGATTCTAGAACTTGTTTTGTGATGCATTCGAGATCGCAAGTAAGACTACACTTGTGTAGTTAGGAATAACTAAATGATAAGAGGCACTAGGATAACCCTTGTTTGATACCGTAATATAATTACTTCTTCCACATCGGTTGAGTAATTCCCCACACCCTTTGCGTTGTACTCATCTTTAGTACACGATACCCTAGTTAACCCCTCGAGCCTATCCTTTTCGCGGTTCTCGTGATGTTTGGTTTTCGAAATATCAATGAAAACATTATTTACACCACCCTAAATATACACCCAAATCGCCTTAGCCTACCCTTATGCACTCACTTTTAGTGCAAATGTTTGTTATCACCCGAACCCTTAGTTCAATTATCTAGTTGCTTGCATAAGTTGCTAAGTTGAGTCATATCCTTTGTATCGATTTTGGGACGATTCGGATTCATGGGAAAAGTTAAAGTTTATGAAATGACGGAAGGAATGTTAATTCAAATTCCCTTTGTTTGCGTAATAATGTACCCCAAGTGTTTTGATCTTTTCAATTCGGGTCAAATTAGTGTTAGAGTAATAAAAACTCAAGTGTAGGGATGTGCCTATAAATCCCTATCATTTTGATGTTACCATAGAGGATGGTAGAGTAAAGTGTATGAAAAAAAAAAAAAAAAAAAGAGAAAAAAGAAAAAAAATAGAGTGTCAAAAAAAAAAAAAAAAAAAAAAAAAAACATACGGGCTACCATCCTACATCTATCCTTTAAATTTAGGGCAATTCCATATTTACCCAACTTAAACATGACAATGTCATATTTATCCAAAACATGCTTTAAATGCACTGTATATCATGCATTCAAAACTTGTATTTTGGGTAAATATGACATTTTCATGTTTAGATTGGGTAAATATGGAATTATCCCTTAAATTTATGTTTGTTTATTTCCGTTACCTAGAGTTTTAGAGTGTCGAATCTTGGCTTAGCAACGCCATTCTTCGTATGCATTTAACATAGAGATTTTGACTTGCCACTACTAAATAGCCTATCCCACCAAACCGCTTGTTTCCCTACCGTAAGCCTAACATTACAACCCTTTAAAGACCTCTTTGATAGTCTTTCATAGGTGCTACGTAAGCGATGGAGGTTTGATCTATTCTCAAGCCTATGGTAATCTATGTACTAGGACGGTTAATGAGTGTTTATCTTCCATTTCCGATTTTTATATTTCATATACACCGAGAGAGATGTGAGTACCCAAACACCCCATGTGAGGTGCTAGTATGTAATTTCCGTGCTTGTTATGACTTTCTTGGGGCTTATATGTGTTGTGGACCGTTTGAATTAATGCTTCATGACCCCTAACTTATAAATTAATTGGCTAAAGCACATTTGCTTGAGGACAAGCAAATACCAGCTGTAGGGATATTTGATAAGGTTTTAAAGGTACCTTTTGAGGGTCGTTTAAGCCCTTATTTGATCACTTTTGTATCCGTTATTGCTTAATATCGTTCCTTTTCACATTTAGGTCTCTTGAAGGCAAAATCTGGAATGGCACTTATTTAGACGAAAAGCGCGAATATCTGAAGAAAATGGCCAAAGTCGAGAATCGAGACACTTAGGTCTTTGGGCCCGAAGGTGGCGGCGCCATAAGCTTCTGACGCCGCCCGTCGGAGCACTTTGTGACGGCTCATTAGTCAAATTGCTTATTTACAAGTGGCGACGGTTTTAAAAGATTGAAGGGACGGCCACGGGCATAAGGTGGCCGTCACAAGTGATCAAGTCACAACATGTCTGTGAAGTAGTTGATATTGTTTTGGCCATAACTTTTGCATACGAACTCGGTTTAGGTGATTCAAAAGCCCACGCGACCGGAGCGAGAAAATCTACAATTTTACGAAAAATAGTCGACGCCGTCACTCTATAAGTGTGGCGCCGTCGCTCTTTACCGACAGAAAATCGCCTATAAATATAACATTATAACTTCACTTTTGTAAGCCCTAAACCCTAAGTCCGATTCGGGGTTTAGGTAGGTGTTTTCCAACAACTTAAAGGGTTTCAAACACTCCATAAACATCGTGTAATGATTTGTTTGTTAATCCAATCCTATGGTATGTCTTCAATTATCACAATTGTTGCTTGCTCTTCATTAATTATGCTTGGCTAATTCACCTAGTGTTTGCTTATGATTGTATGAAACTTGTATATAATTAATTAGATCTTATTGATTTCTTAGTGATGCTTGTGTCTATCTTCATCATTAGGGTGTGACAATTTCAATGAGTCTAATTGGTTTAGTTTATAATTCTTGCATCCTACTGTCTCTTGTTTGATTGGTTGTCTCTTATCTTAATTGTAATTAGCTTAGGAGTGCGACTAGGCTATCGTTGTGTTTAATACTTGATAAATCTTTGATAGTTTATGAATGACTTGGTGGATTTCGTTTACTAAATCAAAGATAACCTTAAAGTTAGTTTATGAATGACTTAGTGGATTTTGTTTACTACACTTAAGGTGACTTTAAAGAGTTAGGGAATGCACACCTTACGACCTTAGAAAACACAGCGCGTTAAGAATAAGGGCGTGACAATTCAACCATCAATAGGGACGTGACAATTCGGTGGGTAGAATTAGATAGCTAGCAAGGAGTAATACATCATAAGTAGATCGCTTCACGTTCTTGGTAGACCCCAATTTAGTTAGTACCTTTTGGGATAGTTGACTAGCAACTAATTCCACCCTCCCAAATCAAACCCGAGATTCGTACCTTTCCATTTCATAAAATATAAAAATACAAAAATAATCATCCTCACCTTTAGACTTAATTCGATATACACTTGACTAACGACACTATTCCCCAGAGAGCGATATCAATACCGTGGCTTACCTAATTACTACACTACAACGATTAGGTTCACTTTGCTAGGGTGTTATAAAACTTGCTCGAAGAAAAGGAAGTTTCCTTGACCCCGAACGACGCGTGTAGCGTTATCAACTCCTCAACAATCTCTCTCCATCTGGCGTTTATGGTAACGTGGTTCTTGCTTCTAGGCCTATCGCTGTGGTGTTCCAGATTCACGTTCACATAAAACTCCATGTCTTCCCTGTATCTCAGCAGTGCATTATGGTACTTCCACATGTGATTTCACTTCGTAAACTTATGTGGTATGTTATGCATTAAAAAGAACAATGTAGTATGCTCAACAAAAGTATGTCCATGTATTGAAGCATATATTAGTTTTTGCGAAAGCAGATAATGACTGAAATGGTCCGATTTGTATCATTACTTACCAAACGACTCCTGTCCGTGAGATATGCAAGGATGGGCGTGACAATCCCTTTCACTTTCATGCTCTGTACATTCGTTCCATGCACATATGTGTTTCATACGCTCATCTGCAATTGGAATTTAATAAAAATGGTAAATAATTTAAAAGCTATTATATGGAAAGGTTTATTTTTAAAATAAAATCATAGATTATGTCTACACTTTGATTAACATACCTTCATCTACGGGGTTTCTCATGAGCGGTATTATGCGATTCACTCCATACGTTGCACAAGTTCGAGCATCATCAATCCATTTTTTAGCAAATGGCATCGGGGAAAGAGTATTGTTTAGGAGATTTGTGAAAACAACTCTTGTGCCCGACAAATAGGTTTTCATCGTGAACCAATACATTCCATCCGTGCCCACCAAACTCATGCACGTGTCTGTTTTCCTCCGTATTTCAATTTGACGGTGAGTGATAGCTCCTACTGAGCGCCAAACAACAGAACGTCAAATTGGTTATTGTCGATATTGTCCGGAAATTGCAAGGAATGACCTACGTAAGTTTAGTTTAAAGAAAACATTAGCGGGTCAAACAATTAAAATAATCCCCATTTTCAACAAACTTATACAATGTATTGATTAACATTTTTTCTTACCGGAGGTTGTGCGGGATATTCATCCAACGTAACGAGCACCTCGTTGTATCGTAACCTAGAAGAGCGAGATCGTATCCGGGGCATTCGTGGCTGCATCGTTGTACTACTGTTACATAATAATGTCTTCTTCTGACGAATGAAATGGAATGTGGCCACATTGATGTATTGGCTGTGATCAATAAAAGCTCGCCACCGGACCCATGCAAAGTAATGCGACCACGAACCAATTTCCGATAAACCTTATGTTTGGTTCCCCTATTGTGGATTAGGTATATCCGGCGCTTCTTGGGGTCAATGTTTGATAAACAAAGCGGGAAGCATCTTAAATTTAAAAATTAAACACGTATATCAATTTGATGGTTACATTGATAAATTTATAACCTTAAGTAAGCATTTTAAGTACAACTTACCTGCAATGTCCTAATGTTTGTGCGGTTTGCCTCCACCAACAATTGGATGCTCATTCTATTTTAAAATCACAATCGTCTTAATGGTCAATAAGGTTATCACATATGCATAACATTTCCACCAACTAGTACAAGTCTTAGATGATCAATACATCTTTATCATTAAGGTGTCAAACAAAAAATGATTGAAGATGTACTACTACATATTTAACTATGTTTCAAAAATCAATAATCATATAGTCCTTTTAGGTAAAAATCAGTAATTTTTACGTTTAATCATCTTACCCCATACGTTTGTTAAAATCTAGTAACAAATCCATAATCTACCCAACATACCATACGCCATTGCTTCATCCAATGTTTAAACCTAAGCTCGGATAATTAATTACATAAGGTGTAGTGCTTAACCAAATCATATAAAGCTATACTAACCTAGATTAAACATATGTTTACAAGTTGTCTAATTAGCTATTTAACAAATAGCTGCTTTCGTTTCCACAATCCACATATATCCATGATTCTTTTATTCAAATCATCCTATATTTACATGTCACACAATATTCTAAAGAACCAAATCGCATATAGTTCTTTTAAAGCGGTGTTACATTATGATCAAAGGATACTATATTCTTTAGGATATGTTAAACATTGCAAAAAAATACCAAACATGCATTTGTATCCATCAACATATCGAAACATGCATATCAATCACTTTACATTTGCGGTTCATGGTTAAAAAACAAAAAAAAAAAAACCAATGTGTAACATTACACGATGATGCGGTTGTTGTGTTGAAGAAGATAGACTTGAATATTTTGCTTTGACTATGTGATTAAGTGTAGCCATAATATATCACGGTTCTCAAAGCTGTAATGATTACTATTAATTAAGGGAAGGATTTTTGTTTTATTTTTAGCTTGTATTATGGGAGCATTGCATATATACCCACTAAAACTCAAAAAGTTGCATATTTCTCCATAATACAAGTTTTAATGCATGATGTACAACATAACTTAAGCATGTTTTGGGTATATATGCAAATATGTAGTTTTAGTGGAACAATTACGTACCAAAAGCGGTACATTTGAAAAATTACGCAACTATTTTATGACCTAAACCCTTGATTATATACATACAAAATATTTGGTAGAATCACCTTAAAAATTAAGTACCTTAACATACAAATAAATAATAATACATTAACATACAGCGATGTCGTAACTTCAAATAAATACATATGTCGAATACAATATTGGTTAATCGAATATACAATGTAGCTATTGAATCTTTGCCCGGTGCATCAACGTTTGCAATGTTTTTATACGATGTTTCCGTCCTTGAATGTCACGTTCATTGTGATGATAAAAACACGTGGAATCCAAGTAACAAAAAGTTAAGCGTTGTATTAAAGTATATAATTGTAGGTACTTTTAAATAAGAAACATACTATTTAATAACATCATATGTTTTTTTTTGGGGGAGAACACTTGAAAGAAAAGGCCAAGTATGTGAGGTTGGATAATTAATGATTCTTCATGGGGAAGGCAACTCTAGGGTGGCAATCAAATCAAATGGCTTATAAGTCATATACAACTAGTGTTTATCAAATCATAACCAACAAATAATTTTCACTTTAAACACACACACATAGCAGTACTAACTTAGCACTACCAGTATTAACTTAGCACTGCCAGTATTAACTTAGCACTACCTGTATTAACTTAGCACTACCTGTATTAACTTAGCACTACCTGTATTAAACAGAGTGCAGTGTTTGGAGTGAACTAAAAGGACGTATGCAAATAGTAATAAATTTGGCTTTTACTTGCATACTATTTGTGTTAGATACCTTCAGCGAATCAATATGAAATCTGCGAAGCGATGAGTGATTACTGTGTATTTTGTTTTCATGCAAATGGTAGTCAATGTGTAATTATATGCTATACATGTGCCTATCACTATGCAAAACATATAGCCTTACTTTTCCTATTTAAGAGGGTCTATCACTATGCAAAACATATAGCCTTACTTTTCATAACTTGTAATAAAGAAGGAAGAAAACACAATGTCTAGACGCCTAAGTGTGATCGACTTAGAGCGAAGCCAATTCGAATAAGCGGTGCGAGATGCTAGTGTCTTGTCGCATAAGTCTGGAGTCGGGACATTCAAATGTCACAACAAATGAATGTCCTATGCGCTAGCTTGGTGAGTGTTACCGTGAGAGGCTTACTTTTATTCAAGAGTTAGAAATAGTTGGGAACATTTATGCCTAGAAAAGCGTAGAATATCTAAGAGAAATTCGGGCAAGAGATGAAGAAAAGCTCATGCAAATCGCATTTTGGCAGGTGGATTGGAGCTAAATTTTCGCAATCATGATGTGTTCATTCAGAAACTTAAGGGCTTAATGGATTGGTAAGTGTGTTTGCATAGCTGGGGGATACTGTTGTTGGTCATGATGTCTTGTTTATGCTGGTCTTTGCATTTACAGTTATGTACTTGTCTTGAATTTTATTTTGAATGTTGTTCTAATATTTGGTTTTAGCCTTTGGCAGGTGGTTGTAAGATATTTTATCAAATAAAAGCCAGTGTTTGTGTTAACTAATTTTACGATGCTTACCTTTTTTGTGTTTGCATTCCATGATCCGATCGAAACAACATCCTCATCATCGGTTCGGGATTAATCATTGAAATGCCTCCGTTTATGGAGTCATTTACTATTCTTCGCAATTAAAGCGGATGAGTAAAATTTCCATATCTGAATCTAAATTTTCAAAGCAACTTTGTGGCACTTTCAATCAAAGTATTATTATTCGATATCAAATTCCAGCCCATTCTACTACGACTATATACACGGATGCTTAACATCTTTGAGCCAATCATGATTCATTAGGACGGGTGTATGATAGGGACCAATGATTATATATAGCTTTTAACGAAACTATATATACACGTGACGCCAACGGACGCTTGACCACAATGAAACATGATTGACTCAAGAAATTTACCAACTTCATTAAAGTACAAGGTTTTGATAATTTTATGCATATAAAATAAAACGGTCAGAAACATGCGATAATATTATGCATATAAAATAAAACGGTCATTAAAGTACAAGGTTGTGATAATATTATGCATAATCGTCTATACATTGCTATAAACCAGGTCAAGATATGGGTAATCTCAAGTTTAAAACTACCCGTCATAATTGATCAAAGCGTTGATGGTCACAAAATACAGGCTCAGATAATCCAATAGTCACAAAATACAGGCTCAGATAGGGTAGTAGTTTGAAAAAATTGGATTGCCCACCATGGTCGCAACCTTAACATCTTTGCCAAGCCAATATATGGGCATTATCATTTTGTAAAATACCCGTCGAATTCATCATAGCCTTGATTTTGTTGGTAAGCTTACACACGCTTAAAGCAAAAGGAAATAATCAATTTTAACATTAAAACTGAACCAAAGTCAAGATGTGCAAACTAATTGTCCATCTAATCACATAACCTTCACCAAATCACGATAAAATCATCACATAACACATTTCCTAACTGGGTCATTCATTCATCATAATCAAGAACCCAATTCCCAAATTGCAACAAGCTTATATTTTGACAAGTAGGTCGTCATTAAAACATCAGGTTAGCAATGAATTGACCCTAACTTTTTTTTTTTTTTTTTTTTTTTTTCTCGAATTTCATACGACAAACCTATTTTAAGATAAAATGTTGATCGCAAGTTTCAATATTTCTAAATAAAATAATGGTTTCAATATTATAGTAATGGTTTCCCCTATTTGCTAATATACACATATTTTAAGTCACAAACATTAACATTTAACTATGCTTTTTATAGTTAATAAACTGCATACCTTATTGACTATTATGCGATCGTGACATAATTTGCTCATTGCCTCATTGACGAATAATCTCATTCTTCGCGTCTACTAAACCGAAAGCCCCGTCAAGCTTAAAACATCATTATAATTTGTGTTGCATTCACTAGCCCTGCAAACTTTTAAAAAATAAGTACGGATTTTAATCCACAAACGCATATTTATAATGATATATACTTCAAATAAAATCAAGCTCACGCTCAGAACTATATTCTCTATGATGATGAGCAAATCTCCCATTCTTCTTACTTTCCAACTCCCATATCATCACAATATCCTCAACACCCCCACCTTTTGCATCAACTAACGGCAAATCGATATTCACCTACCCATACTGCATGTATAACAAGTAATCATTATTACCTCAACTAATGAGTCATAAATCATCAAACAACTACTTTTCCTATGCAAATGACTAATACCCTGACTAAAAACCAATATTGGCAGGATTTAGGCAAAATAAAATTTGTCCTGACTAATACCCTGACTAACATAACACAATATCATTTATAAATCAATAAACATCCTAAACTAACAAACTAGCAATAAATTATAACATTTTAACATTCGACCTTTCAATCTATCATATTCAAATCGAATACCTGAGATATTAGGCTCAATCGGAAGAGAATCAAGCCCTTTATAATAGCCCTCAAGAATATTTGATTGACTAACATTTATTTTGATTGATTTTGCGTTTGATTGAAAACCCTAAATCTGCTATTTGAATCTAACTGTGTGTTTTGACCGAGTGTAAGAGAGATAAATGTGTGAAATACTGAAAGTCAAACACACACTACTTGACCATATTCTAATAAAAGTAAATAAATAAATAAAAATAAATTATTTCTTCAAGGTAATAAAGCATTAAAACCTAAAACCATTAAACTGATCATTGATCATTTACATCCATTACAGTTATAATTATAATAACAAAGTAGCAGTCAATAAAAGCATCCATGCAACCATCAAATATACATCAAAACACAAAAAAAACTTCCAAAGCTTCCTATTCTTCTTCAGACTCATCAACTTCATCCAAGTCTTCCAAGAACTCCTCCTTCTCCAACAGACTCACGACATAGCACTAAAAGCTGAGCCAGCAAATCAATCTTCCTTCGATCCTTCAACTGTATCTCACGAAGGGCAAACTCACCAGTTGCTACAACAGCGTTGAAACGAGTAAACAACCTCCCAGTCTCATCGATTGTTTGTTCCTTTTTGGCAACAACTTCCCTCAGGTGGCTACTCTCTTCTCCCATCCGCTCGATAAAACTTTTTTCCTCTGCTATGTCGTGCAAGATCAATGCCGTGAAAGCATCACTAAGCTTGCCGGATTCAGTGGCAGCTTTCATTTCATCGATATTAGGTGTGGAAGACATTTTAAAATTAGGGTTAAAATTATGGATAGTTGTGTGTTTAGGGTTAAAATTATTGATAGTTGTGTGTTGATATTATGGTTAGGTAAGTATAAATAATTACAATGTACCTCACAATTTGCACAAATAATCACAAAAAAACACTCAAGAGGCATTGGAAAATATATTTTGGGTATTACTGTAGCCCTTTCATATTCTTCCATGCATAAATGTGATATGCAGTATATAGGAAGATATCTAATATTGCAATTTAAACCCTTCATTTTTTCATTGGATCTAAACCAGCCCCTATATACACAATGCATTACCATTAACAAACTAGCCATAGCCGATTGCTTTTAAGTTTTAAACAAGTTTGGGAAAACGTAATAAATAACTAAACAGTTTAAATTTAAATTAATGACTAAACATGTCTAAAAGGTTTATTATCTCAACTTCTTATAACAAAAATATTAATACAAATTTATGGTTAATCAAGAAGTTGGGTATTAAAGTTTACATATCTAATTTTGTTCAGGAGGAAAAAAAAAATTGCATATTGTAATCAAAAGTTTGAAAATTAGTTACATGTCAACAACAATACATCGACCAAAATCAAAGTTAGTCATCTTTACAATGTAGCACATTGACCAAAATCAAAGTTAGTCATCATTACTATGTAGTCATCTACGAGGGGCGAAGAAGACTAATCTTGCTTTATAGACACTACAACTTTGGCAAACAATGAATGCGGTGGTTATTAATTTGCGAACCATGCAAATTTGCATAATGAAACCACGTAAACATTACCCGACAAGGTTACAACAACATTACGCAACAAGAATTTACCTCCGACCCATTGTGTAATCAAAATTACTACCCCAAAGACCATGGCGATAACAACTCAACAATTTACTCAAACATTAGGCAATCAAAACTTGGATACGGTTCACGTGCATCGCTATTAAAATATTAAATAGACTACTTAAAATACAAAACTTATGATAACATCAATTGCAATACCTTACATGTAACTACTTGCATACAATATTACGTAAAAACACGTATACATTCAACCTTACCCAATCGCAACGACGCGTTTTTGTAGCCTCGTTATTTTATAATTTGGATTATGATGTCTTTATATGTAGTATAGATGTGAAGAAGTGGGTCTTCTCTTTATTCCCAATAGGATCTTGACACATATGTTTAGCCATACTATATGAGTTAGGGGTTGTTTACTTTTTCAAGACTTTTTCGCCCGTTTTCATCGTTTTCTTACACTTTTACACAGTTAAATGCGTTTATACGTTTTTCTGCATTTTAATACGTTTTGGTCCGTTTTCTTACGTCTTTGTCCCTTTTAATCGGTTTGTATCGTTTCCGTTTTGTTTACTGAGTTTCGTCCGTGTTTGCGTTTTGTTGGTTTATTCATCTTTAGTCCGTTTGTATAAGTTTTAAACGTTTTTGTCCGTTTCAAATTGTTTTGCGTTTTCGTCCCATTTACCCGTTTTCATCCGTTTGACCCATTTTCGTATGTTCATAAGAATTTTCCGCCCGTTTCATCGTTTCTTACACTTTTACAGTTAAATGCGTTTATACACGTTCGTATGTTTTAATCGTTTTGGTCCGTTTTCTTACTTCTTTGTCCCTTTTAATCGGTTTTATCGTTTCCATTTTGTTTCTGGTTTTCGTCCGTGTTTGCACGTTTATTTAGTTTTTTCATCTTTTAGGCCGTTTGTATAAGTTTGTGTACGTTTTCGTCCCATTTACCCCGTTTTCATCCGTTTTTACCCATTTTCGTATGTTTATAAGAATTTTTCGCCCGTGTTCATAGGTTTTCTTACACTTTTACACAGATTCGTACGTTTATACACGTTCTTGTCTGTTTTAATACGTTTTGATCCGTTTTCTTACGTCTTTGTCCCTTTTAATCGGTTTTTATATGTTTCCGTTTTTGTTTACACGTTTCCATCCGTGTTTGCACGTTTTCGCTAGTTTTTTCATCTTTTAGTCCGTTTGTATAAGTTTTTGTACGTTTCGTCCGTTTCAATTTGTTTTACGTTTCGTCCCATTTACCCGTTTCATCCGCTTTTACCCATTTCGTATGTTTATAAGAATTTTCGCCGTGTTCATCGTTTTCTTACACTTTTACATGCAGTTCGCACGTTTATACGTTCTCATATGTTTTAATACGTTTTGGTCCGTTTCTTACGTCTTTGTCCCTTTTAATCGGTTTTTATCGTTTCGTTTTTGTTTCTGAGTTTCGTCCGTGTTTGCGTTTTATTTGTTTTTCATCTTTAGTCCGTTTGTATAAGTTTTTATGCGTTTCGTCCGTTTCAATTGTTTTGCACGTTTCGTCCATTTACCTGTTTTCATCCGTTTTACCCATTTTGTATGTTTATAAGAATTTTCGCCCGTGTTCATACGTTTTCTTACACTTTTACAGTTAAATGCGTTTATACATTCTCGTCTTTTAATACGTTTTGGTCCGTTTCTCACGTCTTTGTCCCTTTTAATCGGCATTTATCGTTTCATTTTGTTTCTGAGTTTCAGTCCGTGTTTGCGTTTTACCGTTTTTCATCTTTTAGTCCGTTTGTATAAGTTTTTATACGTTTCGTCCGTTTCAGTTGTTTTGCGTTTTCGTCCCATTTACCCGTTTTCATCCGTTTTACCCATTTCGTATGTTTATAAGAATTTTCGCCCGTGTTCATCGTTTTCTTACACTTTTACAGTTAAATACGTTTATACGTTCTTGTATGTTTTAATACGGTTTGGTCCGTTTCTTACGTCTTTGTCCCTTTTAATCGGTTTTTATCGTTTCCGTTTTTGTTTACTGAGTTTTCGTCCGTGTTTGCGCGTTCGCTAGTTTTTCATCTTTTAGTCCGTTTGTATAAGTTTTATACGTTTCGTCCGTTTCAATTTGTTTTGCGTTTCGTCCCATTTACCCGTTTTCATCCGTTTTACCCATTTTCGTATGTTTATAAGAATTTTCAACCGTGTTCATACGTTTTCTTACACTTTACACAGTTAAATGCGTTTATACACGTTCTTGTATGTTTTAATACGTTTTGGTCCGCTTTTCTTCGTCTTTGTCCCTTTTAATCGGTTTTATATGTTTCGTTTTGTTTACGAGGTTACATCCGTGTTTGCGTTTTGCTAGTTTTTTCATCTTTTAGTCCGTTTGTATAAGTTTTATACGTTTCATCCGTTTCAATTTGCTTTGCACATTTTCGTCCCATTTACCCGTTTTCATCCGTTTTACCCATTTTCGTCGTTTATAAAATTTTTCTTGCGTGTTCATCGTTTCTTACACTTTTACACGATTAAATACGTTTATACGTTCTCATATGTTTTAATACGTTTTGGTGCTGTTTTCTTACGTCTTTGTCCCTTTTAATCGGTTTTATCGTTTCGTTTTTGTTACTGGTTTAGTCCGTGTTTGCACGTTTCGTTAGTTTTCATCTTTTAGTCCGTTTGTATAAGTTTTTATACGTTTTCGTCCGTTTCAAATTGTTTTACGTTTCGTCCCATTTACCCCGTTTCATCCGTTTTACCCATTTCGTATGTTTATAAAATTTTTCGCCTGTTCATCGTTTTCTTACACTTTTACAGTTAAATACGTTTATACACGCTCGTATGTTTTAATACGTTTTGGTCCGTTTTCTTACGTCTTTGTCCCTTTTAATCGGTTTTATCGTTTCGTTTTTGTTTCTGAGTTTAGTCCGTGTTTGCACGTTTTCGTTGGTTTTCTCATCTTTTAGTCCGTTTGTATAAGTTTTTGTACGTTTTCGTCCGTTTCAATTGTTTTGCACGTTTCGTCCCATTTACCTGTTTTCATCCGTTTTACCCATTTTCGTATGTTTAAAGAATTTTTCTTGCGTGTTCATCGTTTCTTACACTTTTACAGTTAATGCGTTTATACGTTTTCGATACTGTTTTGTCGTTTTAGTGCATTTTCTTCGTCTTTGTCCCTTTTAATCGGTTTTATCGTTTCCGTTTTGTTTCTGAGTTTCGTCCGTGTTTGCGTTTATTTAGTTTTTCATCTTTTAGTCCGTTTGTATAAGTTTTTATGCGTTTCGTTCGTTTCAATTGTTTTGCACGTTTTCGTCCCATTTACCCGTTTTCATCCGTTTTTACCCATTTTGTATGTTTATAAGAATTTTCGCCCGTTTTCATAGGTTTTCTTACACTTTTACAGTTAAATACGTTTATACACGTTCTAAATGCTTTAATACGTTTGGTCCATTTCTTACGTCTTTGTACCTTTTAATCGGTTTTTATCGTTTCGTTTTGTTTACATGTTTTCGTCCGTGTTTGCGTTTTTTAGTTTTTTCATCTTTTAGTCCGTTTGTATAAGTTTTGTACATTTTCGTCCGTTTCAATTTGTTTTGCGTTTTCGTCCATTTACTCAAACATTATGTTTGTAGGTTGCTAATTATGGAAGCCATGGCTTAAAATGTAAATAATTTTGTGTCAACCCAAAGTGAACTTAATCCATTTTGGTTTAAAACCATATGTGAACCCAAGAATCGAGCTTATTTTGAATTGACCCAAGCGAACTTATTCATGTCGTTTTCGGTTCGCTTTGGTTTAATTATAGTTGATTCGTTTCGGTTTCGTGTTGACCAAAATAAAAATATAACAATTTAACGAAACAAAACCCGATAACGAAGCGGATCAACACCCCTAATTTATAGTCATAGTTTAAAGAAGGAGGACTTAATTTTCCGTTTTTAAACATTAGGTCTTTACACTTTGATGGATCTTAGGGATGACGGGGAGGCTGCGAGGTCTAAGTCATAGGGTTGAATGATCTCATTACTCAATCTTAGGAGGAAATCGATACCAAGGAAGAACAAATTCGGCGATGAATGGTTGAAGGGTTTCGCTATGGAATGAGATGTTTTCTTTTGCTCTAGTGTCACTGTTTATGTCTAATGTCTAATGTCTTGGTTTAATGGGATGGTATGTAGATATATTAACAATGGAATATGTATGGATCTTTTGATGGTTTATCCATACAGAATGCTAAATATGTTTGTTAATATGAGTAATGTGTTAGCTAGTTTGTTTCATCTTTTTTCATGTTGTTTTGAATTTAGGAATTGGTTGTGGTGTTTAAGTTCATATTCGCCTTTGGTAGAATGTATTATTGTAGGATTAGGATGTTCAATTTTAGATTGTTGTTAATTTTTATGGTGATTATGAAGTTTAGAAGTGGAGCCTTTGTTCATGACAATTATTTTTTGATTGAACTACTAGATTTAGGGTGTTTTTATTGTTGTTTTTGCTTTAAGTTAATTGCATTTACATGTTTTCTTGATTTTTTTGACTGCTTGAGGATATTAGAACTTATTTAATTGCTTATAAATAGCTTATTTATAGGCTTAAAGTAAGGTCTTAGGGTTGTTTGATGTATCAGCAGTTCTTGGTTTGATTTGCCTATTTTGTGCTTAATTGTTTATCTGGGCGCTTATTAGTTATAGTTGCTTAATTAGTTGCTTTAAGTCCATTTTAGCTTTTGTTTGTTCATTTGTATCGCCATGTGGTGATTTTAGTGTATCTCTGATTATATGTGCCTTTGACACAATTGGTTTGAAGTTATATGGGTGTTTGGGATTTGTGGGTAAGCACCATTTCATCGAGGGGTGTTTTTGGTTTAAAATATTGTTTGATTTTTCAAAATTAGATTTTCTAATTCATATTTAAATTCAGCCAAAATTAAATATTTAAATGCTATATTATCAATTTGGAGCCACATTTTAAAATTATAAAATTTGGAGCCAAATTTTAGCCAAAATTTTAAAATTACTTTGAAAATTATGGTTTCCTTAATTGAAAAACTGCCCCATCATTAGCCCTGCGTACTGTTTCTCAAACCATTCGGGAGTGACCTTATCTTTAGCAGGTCCCTTGTAGGCTTCAAGCAAAACAACCAGAACTTCAACTTTTACACCATTATTTACCAATTAAGTTTACTAATTTTCTTTAACACATTACTTCTGACGAATCATGGCAACACAAACCAATTATCCGGATGATTTGGTTTATTCTTATCGTGAAAATGAAAACCCTTTAGGATATGAATCGAGGCGTATTCGGATGAGGGTGAGGATCTTGAAAACAACATTCAAATGCGAATGTTTTTAAGAGGGCTTAACTAGGTTAGCTAAGTTTCGCAAGGAATATGGAAAACAGAGCGGAATAAAGGTCGGTGTAACCTTTGATGCCTTTGGATAGGTTATCGAGGAAAAAGAGCATTGTTTTCGAGTTTTTTGGGTGATTTGGTTCGTGAGAATATAGGTGTCGATTCTAACCCGGAGGAAGGTTGATTCGAAGCAAGAGATAAAATGTGGGACGAAATCATGGTACACATATACTTTTTTAACTAGTAGTGGCTTGGTTGTCGTAGGTACAAGGTGTTAATAAGTTTATCTCGCATTTACGATGATGTGCAACTAATTAACAACAATTTGTTAATCTTTGCGTGATATTTTGATGTTGACTGACGGTCGAAAGGCGATAATGAATCGTCTTGGTCAACTTCTAAGGAATTTCGAATGAAATTGATACAAAACTACATATTGCCCAACCAAAATACCCTTTCAAAACTAAATGAAGTCCGTGAGTAGAGTGCAATTATAAAAGCCGAAGATTGGGTTAATTTTGTAAACTACCGACCGGTGAGGAATACAAGGTGTTAATTAGTCATTTTATTCAAGTTCAAATATCTTTCACCTTTTCATATGTTTCCATATATATTAGTTGTATACTATCGGCATTACTACATCTAAGCGCCGTATGATTTTATGTTGCAAGGTGAGATCATCAAAAGCTAAAGTGTCGCGTTCAAGTACATTTATGATGATACAATGGGACGAGGTGGATACGCCCGTGTGATAGAAAAAATGGTAACGATAAACATTTGCACATTTGCATTTAATAGCATCATACTTTCGTTTATATTCGTTTATCTTACATTTGTATGTATTTGATATTTATAAGATTGAGAGTAAAGAAATTGAACGGATGAAGAACCACCGCGTGATCTGTTGTGGTTGAAAGGAAGGGTGAAAAAGGCGGAGAATATCACGATGATGATATCGGATCGATGGGTGAAAAATTTGTAAGTTTGTTGCAAATTTTATTATTATGTTTGTTTAGTTATAAGTTAATCGCTCTTGTATTAGTTAAAATGTTAGTTATAAGTTAATACATGTAGTGTTTTAGTTAATACTTTTAGTTACAAGTTAATCTGGTATAATTAAATAACCTATTTCCCATATTGTGTGTGCGAGAAAGAAGCGGACGACAAGAGCAAACAAGGAATCTTGAAGCTTGATCATGGCCGATGCCATGACAATTGTATTAGGTAAGGAAAAGGGAGGATATGCGAGAGAGTGGGAGGTGGAGTAACCTACAAGAGGTATTTTGATCGCCTCGAATCGACAAGCATCGATGAAAGAATGGTGTTACTTCAAAGTGAACTTGATAATGAGAGGCGCCAACGTTAAGAAAAGAGGCGGTAATATAGGATTTGATGAAACAATTGGCTGCACAAAGGCGATTCTTTGTCAACTTCAACTCCATTGACACAAACGGAAGTAAGACAAAGAAAGTAATTTTACGCTTTTAAATCTGCTGCAGTCTTCTTAAACAATTTATATTTGGTGTCTCCGGTGAACATTAATCTTATAAATAGCGGTCTTGATGAGGATGCGGAACACGTGTTCTTGGACGTGAGAAAATTGCGACCATTGAGAAGTCTAATGGACTTGCAACTTTGGAAAAGGAAATGGAAATAAGTGTAAGTAATAAATCATCCCACAGGATTTTGAATTCTACATACATGTATTATTTACCGTGTATTATATATATAGGAAGCTGTTAAATCATGCATCTAAGAAAACGCTAGATCAAAGCGAAAGATTCTTCACGTCAACTTTCCGAATCACAAGAACATGAGTCTCCACTAACAAAGTACTACCACAAGTATGTATTTAAACATTTTCATATGTTCTTTAGTTTAATTAATTCTTGATACATATATACATGCAACAAATTATCTTTTAGGTAATTAAGTGCGGTGTGGCATTAAAGAAATCAACTATTATTGCGGAGGGTACCGTGTACAAAGCGATGGAAAACAAATGCTTCATAACAAACCACTCCCAAAGGATTGCTACAGAGTGTCTATTGATAAATCTTTAGTGGATGCAACATGCATACCGGATGCGAAGTATGGTTTCAAAGCAGTTAAGGATGCAGAGGGTGGTTTTATGCATGGCCAAAGGATCAAGTGTTTTCGATGAAAAGGTACATACATGCATGTGATTTATAAACCTACATATATCATTCTTCATGTTTAATTCGGTGTTTGATACACCCGGCTTTTGTTTCCTCTGGTAACACCACCAAGTACCACAAAGCGATTTGTGAGCAATGCACCTAAATTACAAGCGGCGCTTCGTCTCTAGTGATGCCATGCAAAATAAGCTAAGAAGATCAAGAGTCAAGTCGTTAAATTATTGAGAATTTTATTATATACGACATTACAATTTTATATACATTACAATTTTATTGTATTTGAATATATATATATATATATATATATATATATATATATATATATATATATATATATATATATATATATATATATATATATATATATATATATATATGAATTTGTTTTGATATATATTGATTTCTTATATGAGACTAAAAGATTCATATAGTCACAATTATTAACACTTTTTGGTCACAGTTTGCTTAATTGATGTGTGACTAAATGTTAGAAAAGGCCACACAAACATAAAATTAATGTGGCCATTGGATGATCAATAGTCACACAAAACACACATTTCTTCACTTAAAACACCATATAGTCACACTTATTAACACTTTTGGCCACTTTATGCTTAATTGTATGTGACTAAATACACAAAACAAACATGCTTTGTGTGACTAAATGTTAGAAAAGGCCACACAAACATAAAATTAATGTGGCCATTGGATGATCAATAGTCACACAAAAGACATATTTCCTCACCTTAAACACCATATGGTCACACTTATTAACACTTTTGGCAACTTTATGCTTAATTCTATGTGACTAAATACCCAAAAGAAACATGCTTTGTGTGGACACACACATAATATTAATGTGGCCATTGGATGATCAATAGTCACACATAACACACATTTCTTCACTTAAAACACCATATGGTCACACTTATTAACACTTTTGGCCACTTTATGCTTAATTGTATGTGACTAAATACACAAAACAAACAAGCTTTGTGTGACTAAATGTTAGAAAAGGCCACACAAACATAAAATTCATGTGGCCATTGGATGATCAATAGTCACACAAAAGACATATTTCTTCACCTTAAACACCATATGGTAACAATTAATAACACTTTTGGCCACTTTATGCTTAATTGTATGTGACTAAATACCCAAAAGAAACATGCTTTGTGTGACTAAATGTAGAAAATGCCACACAAACATAAAATTAAACTGGCCATTGGATGATCAATAGTCACACAAAACACACATTTCTTCACTGTAAACACCATATGGTCACACTTATTAACACTTTTGGCCACTTTATGATTAATTGTATGTGACTAAATACCCAAAAAGAAACATGCTTTGTGTGACTAAATGTTAGAAAAGGCCACACAAACATAAAATTCAAGTGGCCATTGGATGATGAATAGTCACACAAAAGACACATTTCTTCACTTAAAACACCATATGGTCACACTTATTAACACTTTTGGCCACTTTATGCTTAATTGTATGTGACTAAATACCCAAAAAAAACATGCTTTGTGTCACTTAAAACACCATATGGTCACACTTATTAACACTTTTGGCCACTTTATGCTTAATTGAATGTTACTAAATACACAAAACAAACATGCTTTGTGTGACTAAATGTTAGAAAAGGCCACACATACATAAATTTCATGTGGCCATTGGATGATCAATAGTCATACAAGAGACATATTTCTTCACCTTAAACACCATATGGTCACACTTATTAACACTTTTGGCCACTTTATGCTTAATTGTATGTGACTAAATACCCAAAAGAAACATGCTTTGTGTGACTAAATGTTAGAAAAGGCCACCCAAACATAAATTTAATGTGGCCATTGGATGATCAATAGTCACACAAAACACACATTTCTTCACTTAAAACACCATATGGTCACACTTATTAACACTTTTGGCCACTTTATGCTTAATTGTATGTGACTAAATACCCAAAACAAACATGCTTTGTGTGACTAAATGTTAAAAAAGGCCACACAAACATAAAATTAATGTGGCCATCGGATGATCAATAGTCACACAAAACACACATTTCTTCACTTAAAATACCATATGGTCACACTTATTAACACTTTTGGCCACTTTTTACTTAATTGTATGTGACTAAATACACAAAACAAACATGCTTTGTGTGACTAAATGTTAGAAAAGGCCACACAAACATAAAATTCATGTGGCCATTGGATGATCAACGATCACAAAAGACATATTTCTTCACCTTAAACACTATATGGTCACACTTATTAACACTTTTGGCCACTTTATGCTTAATTGTATGTGACTAAATACCCAAAGAAACATGCTTTGTGTGACTAAATGTAGAAAAGGCCACACAAACATAAAATTCAAGTGGCCATTGGATGATCAATAGTCACACAAAACACACATTTCTTCACTGTAAACACCATATGGTCACACTTATTAACACTTTTGGCCACTTTATGATTAATTGTATGTGACTAAATACCCAAAAACAAACATGCTTTGTGTGACTAAATGTTAGAAAAGGCCACACAAACATAAAATTCAAGTGGCCATTGGATGATCAATAGTCACACAAAACACACATTTCTTCACTTAAAACACTATATGGTCACACTTATTAACACTTTTAGCCACTTTATGGTTAATTGTATGTGACTAAATACCCAAAACAAACATGCTTTGTGTGACTAAATGTTAGAAAATGCCACACAAGCATAAAATTTATGTGGCCATTGGATGATCAATAGTCACTCAAAATACACGTTTCTTCACTTTAAACACCATATGGTCACACTTATTAACACTTTTAGCCACTTTATGATTAATTGTATGTGACTAATTAATACCTAAAACAAACATTCTTTGTGTGACTAAATGTTAGAAAAGGCCACACAAACATAAATTTAATGTGGCCATTGGATTATCAATAGTCACACAAAATACCCATTTCTTCACTTTAACACCATATGGTCACACTTATTAACACTTTTGGCCACTTTATGATTAATTGTATATGACTAAATACACAAAACAAACATGCTTTGTGTGACTAAATGTTACAAAAGGCCACACAAACATAAAATTCATGTGGCCATTGGATGATCAATAGTCACACAAAAGACATATTTCTTCACCTTAAACACCATATGGTCACACTTATTAACACTTTTGGCCACTTTATGCTTAATTGTATGTGACTAAATACCCAAAAGAAACATGCTTTGTGTGACTATACAGTGTTTATGGTTACTAATACGGATTAATCCAACAAAATTTGTACTTAATTAGTCACACATGTTAAGGTTTTAGTTCTTGTTTTGTAATAGAGACTAAAAAGTCAAACACGTGACCATAGGGCACCTATGGTCGTGCGACCTTATTCACACACGGTCGAAAAATCATGTGTGACTATATGTATATCGTCACACATATTCGGTGTAGCCAAATCCACTTTTTGTTCTAGTGTTTGGATAAAAGATGTTAAACAATTATTATAATAAATCAAATACCTGGTATGTTTGATTTTATAATATATTGTATCCTATATTTGCATGTTTAATCCGTGAATAAATTTATTTATTCTAAATCGTCCGTTGTCAATTAATGATATGGGATTATCGTTAAATTAAGACAAATCTGAGTGATTTGGTAGAATATACTTAAAAGTATATTGATGAGAAAGCATACCAATTTTAGATGATATTCAATGAATTGAATATAAGACTTATCCCAACTACATGATTTTACTTTATGGACATTGTTATTAAGTAAATCATGAATAGTTATCCTCGGACTTGAGATACCGGATAAGTCTCATGAATGTAGTACACTACGTGGAACAACTTAACGCTATCGTGAATCGGTAGTCATAAGGGTTGTTTCAAGAAGTGTTACAAAGTTGTGGGATAGTCTCGTAGTCAAGATAGAATTTGTTCATTCAAATTTATTTTGGAGTTTAATACTTGGCCCTCGTAGGGTTGACAAGATGTTTGCGTGGCGCCCAAAGATCTCCCGAATTTGTTCGGAAGATTTGGTAATCTTGGTCAATTACTTAAACGAGAAACAAAATGGTTGAATAAAGAATGACTTAATTCCATATCTTTATTTAACATGGTATTAGAAACAAAGGATAATAATAATGAGAAATCATTAAAGGTTTTCCAGGGCCTTGTTCGAGTTGTACTAGAGGCATCGAAGTGTTGCTAGACGCTAACCGATGTGATCACTCTATTAAGATATATCCAAGTGGGGTCATTGGTTTATGGATATAAATTAGTAGTCGTGAGTTAGGATTGAACTCGAGACCACGGATTGCACGCTTTACGTATAAAATTAAAGTTAATAATTAAATGTAAAATGTTATATTTATTTATTAATTACGAAATATATAACGAACATTAAGTTAATTAAGTGTAATGGACTAACGATCGTTAAATGTTAATTGGAAGGACTAAATAATAAAATAGAGATTGGAAAGGTTCTGGAACCCTTGGGGATTACTCAAACCGATCGGCCAAGGGGTTCTAAAGCCCAATCCATAGCTAACTTGGTCACCAAGTTACTTTGGGTATAAATACAAGGCCTAGGGTCTTTGTATTCCATCTCTTGTACTCATTGTCTAAACCCTAAAATTGTTTTGTGTGTGTTTTTGCTCTAAACGATAAAACACCTATTCCAAGGTGTCGATCAACTTGTTTTTCCAAACCAAATTGTTTCATGTGATTAAAACTAGCATTACTTTAATTTGATTTAGTACGTGTGTACAAGAACGTGATACTAACATACTTTTGTTGGTATCTTGGATTGAATTACAAAATGGTAAGGGGTAATTCTTATAATCCTATAAACCCTAATTAGGGTTCATCACTTGCTAGTTTTGTGGAATTGATTCTCGTTCGGCTAGAATCAAAAGGTACGCACACTATTTATGTTTTAGTTAATTAATTATTTATTATATGTTTCTTACGCTTCCGCATGTTTACTTTGTTGTTTATTGTTTATATTTATGAGTGGTCATGTTATATAATTCCAACATAAGGAATCTCAACAAATTACTGGTGAATTCTGGACTAATGAGAATAGGGGTTTGGTTCTTGTGAAATGTGTTGAGGCTAATCTATTCGGTAAGTAATTATTTTACATATGTTTTACCTTTCTAATTCTACGATTCTGATCTATTTGAAAACTTCAATGCATGAATGTGGTCTATTAAAGGATTTTGGATTTCTATGGTTTCGATAACCATAATATTGTAATGTGATTTCACCAACATTTTGGTTGTTTGGTTTGCTAGCTATATATCTTAATAATTTGACTCATCAAGCGACTATTATATTTGCTGTAGATGTTGCATTATAGATGGTGACCAAACATCCAGTTCTTGCTACAAATGGGAGTGTACTCAGACTATTGGCTTGCAAACCTCACGATTTTCACGTTTGGAGCTCGGGTATTATCAGTTGGCTCTTAAGTTCATGTAGGAATCTCTAATTCTTGATCTCTCATATATATTTTGTTTTCTAAAAATGTTCAAGACGTAAGTTCTTTTGACGCATTAGATTTTATTTGTATGAATGGTTGACACTATCGAACTTCACCCATAACAATATTCTAGTCACATATTTGTGTTTTTTAACAGCAATTTTAAACCACCAGGTATTATATTGACGACTAATAAAACTATGTTCGGAATTTGGTGGGCTGATTTCACAGGTTTGCTGTTCCAGGATCGCATGTTATCAAACAACAACATGGTATCAACATTCAAGAATCAGTAAAAAGAACAAAGAAGAGATTTGGTTGAACCCCTTATATCTAATATATATAAACTGAAAAGAGGTTGATGTTTGATTACAGAAACCTACTCTATATATACTAAAGAACCGTTGCCAAGATACACCGATTCAATGAAAGTAAACGTTGCAATACTTATAGCAGTTATAACCCTAAAACTAAACCGTTTCTGCCTAATGGGTTTGGTGGCCCATACCAGAAACTTGCAGGCCTTATATTTTGACCCATGACTAATCTATTTTGGTGTCTAAGACATTAAACGGTCAACAGTTCCCCCTAATGTCGAGATGCCAAAAATCTTCTTCTCAGTTTCTTCTGTAATTCCTTGATGCCTTCTTGAATCATTCTTTTATCTTGATGTCTTCAAATATTTGGTGCGTCACTGGATCTTCATGATCTCCAAGGCAAGTCCTTTAGCCTCTTGAAACATGTCCTTCTGTTTCAACTTGTGACTTCAAGGCAAGTAAATCCCTTAGCCTTCTTCCTACACCGGATTTGAGTACATCTTTATCTCGGTTAAATCCACCGTCTCTAATCTTTCTTCTTCAAACAACATCCATTATTTCCATGGTTGTGTTTTTTTTTATTGGTGATTGAAAACATGACTTTGTTGTTGTTTGATCCCTTCGGCTCTGATGCCATGTTCGGAATTGGTGGGCTGATTCACAGGTTTGTTCATGCATAAAGTTGCATGTCCACAGGATCATATAAATGATTAAACAACATCATGGTAACAACAACAATTAGAGAATTGATAATAAGATAAAGGAAAAAGGAAGATGGGGTTTGAACCCTTCTAATATGTGATATATAATCTGGAAAAGGGTTACTTACAAATACAGAATTCTAAACTATATATAGGATATGAACAATATGAATAAAGGGTTGTGTTGGTTCAATTTAGCCAACCGACATGACCATTCATGCATAATCGTCAATAATCGACTATATGTAACTATTCTAAAGCGCCATGTTTACGAATTTCTTTGGTGCGAATTTGCATTCCAACACGAAACTTAATGGCTTTAATCTTTAACAAAGAATAATTGGATTATGTTTTCCAACATATTCCTCCCTAATCTAATTAATCTTTGTTTCTTCTTCAATCTTCTTGTTCCTTGATGCTTTCTTTAGTCTTTCTTTTAATCTTGATGTCTTCAAATTCTTAATCCTTGGTGTTGTCACTGGATCCTATCAATCTCCAAAGCAAGTCCTTTAGCCTCTTGAAACATGTCCTTCTGTTTCAACTTGTGACTTCAATTTCACAGGTTTGCTGTTCCAGGATCGCATGTTATCAAACAACATCATGGTATCAACATTCAAGAATCAGTAAAAAGAACAAAGAAGAGATTTGGTTGAACCCCTTATATCTAATATATATAAATTGAAAAGAGGTTGATGTTTGATTACAGAAACCTACTCTATATATACTAAAGAACCGTTGCCAAGATACACCGATTCAATGAAAGTAAACGTTTCAATACTTATAGCAGTTATAACCCTAAAACTAAACCGTTTCTGCCTAATGGGTTTGGTGGCCCATACCAGAAACTTTCAGGCCTTATATTTTGACCCATGACTAATCTATTTTGGCGTCTAAGACATTAAACGGTCAACAAACTAGTCACCAGTATGTAATATAATTATCTTCTCTTAATTATCATAGTTTTCCGCATATGTCCTTGGAAGATTTAGTTTCCTGACAAGGAAAGTGACAGTGATGCCTTGCAATTACTAAGATTCATTCTGAAAGAGATTGGAAAATTGCCTAAGGATGAACTTGTTGCAATATTCAAGGGCCACCTGATGAGACTAAAGAAGATGAAAATAAGAAACCTTTCTACGAAAAAGAGACGCAAGAGGCACTGCATTTACTTAGAACAATTTTAGAGAACATTGCAAAAATGCCAGCTCAGGTTTTCAGCCTATTCAAAAATTACGCTAATGATAAGAAACCGCTTTGAATGATGGAAATCGCAAATACTCTTCACGGGTACTATTTCGTGCTGCGGAAATGGGTAACACTACATTTATAGATGAGGTCATTCGGCAATATCCACATCTGGTTAGGGAGGTAAATGATTATAACCAAAGTATATTTCATGCTGCCGTCTCATACGGTCATGTGGGTGTCTACAACTATTAAATGAGTTAGGATCAAGCAGCAAGGATTTGATAATTGCTCTTGAATACAAAGATGGCAACAATATGCTGCATTTAGTTGGGGAGAAGGCTAAGGGAGATAGAATAAAGAACATCCGAGGAGTGGGTATGCAGTTAAATCCTGAGATTTCTTGGTTCAAGGTACATATTTAATTCCTCTCCAGCTATTCCAGATTTTGAATTAGCTACATACAAAAATATATAATATGCAATCAAGTGCCATGCTATATCCAACTGATAATATCAGCCATCGGATGGCTTATCATTGAAATTAGGATCCGTAGGAAATATTCCATATTCAACTTGTTTATATAACAGGTTTTTTGTAGTGTTTTATGTCGATGTAAGATTATTGGATCTTTAACCATTCCTTGATGATGCTAGGAAATCGAAACCATCATCCCACCTCGTCTACAAGAAAAAAAGAACGCAACTGGTCTAACACCACATCAAGTATTCATCAAGAACGACAGAGATCTATTTTCCAAAGGTGAAGACTGGATGAAAGAAATAGCTACTCAACTAATGGTTGTGGCAGCACTTGTTGCCACCACCTCGCATCAAGTAGCGTTTGAACTTCCAGGTGGATATGATCCCTTGACCGCAAAACCTACCCTCATTAATATTTATCTTTTCAGATTGTTCTTAATAATTGACGCCTTGTCATTTATAGCTTCTACAACTTCGATCCTCATGGTCTTATCCATCCTCGGTTCTAATTATGATTAATATGATTTCATGATTTCATTATCCAAACAGCTGGCTATATGTCTAGCATTCATTTTCATCTCAATTGCAACCATGATCAGAACATTTCTCATCAACTTTTTCCTAATGTATCTATTTGAGTATAAATTTAGGTTGCCGATTCTCATCAGTGTTTCTGCTGTCACCCCATTTGTGATCTTTGCCTTCTCAAAGTATCATCTTTGGAGTCGCATCACGTGTGGTTTAAGAATGCTTTATAAAACTCGGAAGTCTCGTATGAATTAATGTCCTTTTGTAAGTCTATCATCTGAGAGTCTGCATATGGTGATTATATTTCCAAACATGTACTTTGCTTATGTTGTAATTTCTATTGAATCTATGTAAACTTATGGATGTTGTGAACTTTTAAGTTTTAAGGTTCTCTCCTGGAAACATGGGACAAGTGTCACTGATCTATTAAAACCTGTAGAACTGTGACTGTTAGGAACCACACTTTATAACCCAATACTTAATTCACTGCGGTTTGATTTTTGGTTCCTGTGGTTAAAAACCGAATTTTGAACACCTCTAGTTTGTATAGATCTTGCATACCTATTGGGCCTCCTAAACAAGATGAAATCTAAAACATATAACAGGTCCACACCCCCTTCCCTAGGATCAGTATCAGCTGTTTACAGCTTAGAGTGTATAGGGCATCAGACCAAATCAAAGCCTACTCCGTAAACTAATTCTTTTGAAATTTCACTAAGGGTCATCATTTTAATTTCTAGGCCAGGTCATAAAAACATTTGGATCACCAATTCTAAGCATGCTTGTAAAAGTGACTTAGGAGAAGAACCTTATAGTTTGATGATCCCATTCATGGAGTGCTTGCAGAAACCTACAATTAGATTCTCACACTAAAGAAAATAAGTGGATTCCACTAAAAGGCTATAACTATTATATGTATACATTCAAGATAGCAAGTAGTCGGCGAATTCACTAGGGGAAACACAAGCAATAGGATACTATGTTAGGTCATAATGTAATTCAGCCAACCAACAAGGGTATAGTAATGACAATCATCATATATCCAAAAATTGGTATTGTCTATTCAAGTTCTGTTGGAAGAACAGATTCCTTTTTATGGATGTTACTCTATTAGTGGATAATTAGGCCCAAGCTCGGTTTGTGGTTTTGGAAATTAGGGTTTTACCATTATAAATAATGGTCATCAATAAAGTTATACCTACGGTTTTCATTGTCTTACATGGTATCAGGCCTAATCGGTCCTACCTCTAAACCCTAAATAAACCCGCTTCCGCCGCTGCCTCCGGCTACACGCCAGAGGTTTGGAGGGCTCCATGGGGTCATCGTCACCAGCCATCCTTCCTATCACAATCCAACCAAGTGAATCCTAAGCCCCAGTAGCAACCCCCGCTTTTCGTGCATTTATTAATGACATCACTGCAATAATCAGATCTGGTCTTTCAACTCGCCGTCAATGGTCCGAACTTATCGACCGTTCTGCATTCTCAAACGACTTAATCACGGTGCGCTTCGCATCGCCCTCGACCCGCCTTTGGTTATATTTGGGAGGACTTTTTCTGAGAAGGAGACTTTGGGGCTGCTGATTGTTTCCAGTATTGTGGTGATCTTTTTTACTAGTGTTGGATCTGTTTTGATATCGGCTTTGATGATTGGTGCTGCTGTTGTTTCGGATCATGGTGCTTTTAAGACTCCTGAGGATGATGAACAAGAGTTGGATGTTGCTGCTGCTCGTGTTTGAGGGGTATTAATTCCCGAGACGATTTTTGTTGGTGTCGAATATAGGGTTCTTATTCCCGAGACGGCTTTTGTTGGTGTCGAATCTAGGGTTCTTATTCCCGAGACGACTTTTGTTAATGTCGAATCTAGGGTTCTTATTCCCGAGAAGACTGTTTGGGATACTTTGTTTAATTCTTTGGATAGTTTGGTTATCCTTACACAAAAAATTAGAATAGGGGATACTTTGGGTTATTCCGTTTTATTTTGGTTATTGTCTTATTTTGCTTTCTTAGTTTACTACTCTACTTCGAGCTTTCACGATTTCGCCGCTCGAACTGCGGGGGAGTATTAGTGGATAATTAGACCCAAGCCCGGTTTGTGGGTTTCGGAAATTAGGGTTTTGCCATTATAAATAATGGTCATCAATAAAGTTATACCTACGGTTTTCATTGTCTTACAACTCTAAAGTTCAAAGTAACATTAGTCTCTCTTGTCAAGCTTAGTACTTTGCAAAAGTCGTATGGCAATAAATTTATTCTGCAAATTCACAACTAGTATTTATTGATTCGTAGTCATTTGGTACAATTCACCTATAATAACATAACCAACAAATTACATGATGAAATTGCAATTTCAGTGACCAAAAAGGGCTCAAATCACAGAAGATAGCGTTACCCAATTATGCTTTTAAATAATTTAATTGTGCAAGACCAAATTTTTGAGTCAAACTAAAGAGTGTTTGTAATATTAAGATGAAATCTTTCAATCAAAGCAAAATTTTGTGAGATGATATCCATATGCGAGGCGTCGTCTTAGCCTTCCCTGACCAGGATCGCTCTCACAGCCAAGAATGGAGAATAGGTGGCCCAAATTGTAGTGTGAGATGATACACTGGGACTAGAAAGAAATGTTGTTGTTGGGCTAAGGGCCTGTTTGGCAAGAGTTTTTTAAGGAGCTGATAGCTTTTTGTTATAAAAATAATCTATTTTAAATTAATTAGCTCCGTTTGGATACATTAACTTCAAGCTTTTAATTCAAACAAATAGCTCCTAAATGAAAAGCTGAATCATGAAACTTTTTAAACATCTTGGAGCTGTTAAAACTTTAAATTACTGATATAATCTCCAAACATTTGTTTACAATTATAAATATATCTTTTATGTCATTTTACATTTTATAATGACATTTAACAGCTAACTTACCTAACACTTTTATTGAAAAAGATCGACATGTAGCTCATGTTATGAACTTTGCGGTTTACATTTAGTTTGCCTAAACATACCCTAAGCTCATTAAAGTTTGTTAATAACCGAATGTTATACCTAGTTTTATTTTAGGAAGTGAAATTATTGTTTTCTAAACAATTGGGGCCAAAGAAAAACTTAGTTACAACATTCCTACCTATAAATAAAATTTAATAGGAGAAGAAAGTCAAAAACCTATCGAAGTAATGGATGAAGAACGAGAAGCCATTACAACAGGTTTGCAAAATCTTTGGCCTCAAGTTCCTATTCTTGTGTTTAAACATGATGAAGATGATAAAGATGTACCACTCATTGAATTCTTTTCGTCTGTTTACAAAACCATAACTCAACGTGGCCACTTGAACCTCGTCAAATTCATACTTGATACCGATTACGATATTAAGTTTATAGCACAAGTCAAAAACTTGATTCGTTATGCTATTAGCTGTAGTTTTGGTTGTTGTTATTGCATACGGATGAGGATGAGGAATCGGATGATTTATTTGTGATAAGCTCTGAGTCGTTTTTCATTAATTCATGTTTTACTCATGTATACGTGGAAGAATGCATGTTTAATCCAAGTGGGAGCGTTAGTTGGATAAATCTTAGTAGTATGTGTATTACATATGGGAAGTTCGATGAAGTTTTGATTCAAAATATATTATCCAGTAGTCCTTTATTGGAAACTTTTGTAATAGATAGTTGCTATGGTTTTAGACGGATTAATATTACTTCAAATAGTGTAAAAAAATTGGTGTTCTCTGGATACATGCATATAGATGATGAACTTGAAGACGTTGGGAATATTATCACAATCAATGCTCCATATTTTGTCACTAAAAATTTACTATGAATTTTGTTGCAAGCTTATGTTGCTAAATGTGTCTTCGTTAGTTAAAGCTTACTTGGATTATACGATGGATGTACCAAATAATCAAGAAGAAGAAGAAGACATGCTTGCAAGATTTATATTAAGCCTTTGCCATGTCAAATAGCTTAAAATTGGGAAGGATTGTCTTAAGGTAAAACTTTGCCTACTGTTTCTTTTTTCTTTTTATTTTTTTGCATATTTGTGTCTTTGTGTGAACTATTGATCATTAGGTTTAGTAGTAACTTATAAATGTTGGCCCGTTTTTAAGGATTTTTAATCAAAATATACCGGTAATAACAATAAACAATTTGAATCAAGAAACTTTTCTTATTTATCAGTCATCATGTTTGTTACATGTTTCCTATCTATTTATATGTTTTGAAAGGGTACAGGTGAAACGTTGTGTTGGTTCAAGGATATGGCAGTTATTGTATAACTGCTACATAACCGTTTCTGTAACTGCTTCTTGTTGACTTTCGTTGAGGTTGACTTTTGTTGACTTTTGTTGACCGGGTCATAATGGGTGTTGACTTGGGTCGCTGGGTTGGGTCGATTGGGATTAACCCAATATTCTCCCCCTTAATCACAATCGCTGTGACGTAGGTCTTTAAGTCTTCTTGATTCATCTTCTGGTTAAATCCACCATCTGAGCTTGTAATTTCTTGTAGTGCTTGTGATCATCCTTATATCTAGGTAGATCAATTTTCCTTCGGTTATTTCCACCTTTTTCTTCTGTGATCTTCATTATGTCCATGTTGATCTGGTTATTTCCACCTTTTTCTTCTGTGATCTTCATTATGTCCATGTTGATCTGGTTATTTCCACCTTTTCTTCTGTGATCTTCATTATGTCCATGTTGATCTGGTTATTTCCACCTTTTTCTTCTGGTTATGTCCACCTTTTTCGTTGTGATCTTCCTTAAGTCCAGGTTGATCATGTTATCTTGGTTCTTCTTCAACAGTTTCCATAAGCAATGTTGGTTCTAAGTCTTCTTCAATGAGATTAGATTCTTCTTCTTTCTTTGATGGACATTTGTTTGCAAAATGCCCATACTCCTTGCATTTAAAGCACATCACCTTACTCTTATCATGAGTAAATTTATTTGAGTTGCTGTTTGATTTTTCCTTGAAATTATTTTCTTGGCCTTGCAACAAATCATGTCCACATTTTTTACAGTGTCTTTCATGAGAAATGTTATTCTTGTGATGTGTAAACAATAACTTATATTGGTCGTTATTGTCCTTATTCTTCTTAAACTTTATTCTTTCCTCGTATGTCTTGAGTCTCCCAATTGCTTCTTCCATAGTCATTTCACTTAGGTGGAATATTGTTCTATAGATGCGACTATTTGGCAGATACCTATCGGGTACAACATTTAGTAGTTTCCGTACTAAGGTTTCATCTTCTATGGTGTGTCCTAGACTAGCGGCTTTGTTTACGAGAGTTGTAAGTTTTGTAGCAAAGGTGTCAATTGTCTCGTCTTCCTTCATTTGTAACATCTCAAAATCGATTTGAGTGTTTGTAGTCTTCTTGTTGAACTCTGTCTTCATAACGTGTCTAGTTTTCAAAGCATTCCAAATGTCCTTCAGCGGTTTTGTGCTTTGTTATTTGAAGTAATTGTTCCTCGGGTAAGGCTTGATAAAGGAAAGCAATAGCGGTTTTCTCTTTTGTCTTATTGGGTTGAGTCGACTCAGTCGGCTCTATTGTTTCCCATAAGTTATTTGCTTCGAGAATGATTTTCATGCGAATTGCCCATAATGAGTAATTCACGGGCTTTAGAATTGGGGATTGAAATTGGGGTGTACTATTTGTAATATTAGTACTAGGTTCCTTATTTCCACTTCCTTTTGTCATATTTTAAATATAAAAAAAATATCTCCAAAAATCTAACACGTTGAAAAATGTTTTATTTTTCCTTATAGGCTATAAAACTTTATAGGACTGGTTTTTAAATCCAAAACTATCCTCGAAGATTATATATTTTAAAAAGCGAATAACCTAAGGTTAATTCCACTTTAAATGTTATTCCTAATTATAATAAGCAACGTAAAAATACTAGGTTATTATATTCTAATTATGATAAGATACTATAATATAAATGAAAGTAACTTATCAAAAAATAATATATATCTAAAATGAAGAATATATACTGTATAAAAAATGAAAGAGTGGTGTTGTAAAAATTTTGGAACCTGAATAGGTTGATGGTCTAACCCGATGCCTTAAAATAAAAAATCCTATTGATGTAGCCCTCTTAAAATAATGGTGCGCCTCCTCCTTTTAGTATGTATTATACTACGTATCTCTTTTGTGAGATTAAAAAGAAAGTGCTCCGTATATTTATTTCTTATATCTCTTATTATTGAGATATAGAAAAACAAACGTATCTCTTGGGGACTGTTCGCCTCTCTCCTTTCTGGGTATGAGATCCGTTATCTTCTCCAAATCTATATGGTCAACGCCTGTTGATAAGGGTTGAATGGCCTTCTTCTCTTCTCCGGTACGTGGTGATCTTTGCGAACACCAAATCCCTTCATTCGAAATTTTAGGGTTTCGTTGATTTGGGGGTTTTTAATCCGTGAGAGGTATGAATGATTGGAGACTTAATTAAGTCGATTGGTGGCTTAATTAATTATATGGGCTTGATTCTTGATTCGGAACAGGTGTGTTTGTTCTAATTTTGAATCTTTAATTTCTGCCCTAATTTGATGACTGGGTTATCGGATTGGTATTTGTTTTTTTTGTTTTTGAATCAAAGGGATATACGATTTTTTAATCGTTTCTGATCCTTTGGGATTAGATGAAATGTTTCGATGTTAATTTGTCTGTTGACAAAAATTTCTTGCAGAAAATGTTATCTGATGCCGGTTATGATTTATTGATTTGTGTTCGATTTATATTTGCAGAAAAAATATTTCCGAAACAAAAAATTTGTTCCTTTGATTTTGAAACAGGAAACAAAAAAGATTGGTATATGATGATTGTGTCTCTGATACCAATTGTTGGCCTTATTTTAAGGATCTTTAATCAAAATATCTTGGTAATAACAATAAACAATTTGAATCAGAAACTTTTCTTATTTATCGATCATCATGTTTGTTACATGTTTCCTATCTTTTATATGTTTGAAGGGTACAAGTGAAACGTTGTGTTGGTTCAAGGATATGGCAGTTATTGTATAACTGCTACATAACCGTTTCTGTAACTGCTTCTTGTTGACTTTCGTTGAGGTTGACTTTCGTTGACTTTTGTTGACCGGGTCATAATGGGTGTTGACTTAGGTCGCTGGGTTGGGTCGATTGGGATTAACCCAATAATAAATTGTTGTTTAATAAACATACGCAAGTGTAATTGGTTGAATTCAATGGCTTGATTTATGGTGTTCTTTGAACTCGTTGAGGGAGTATGCATATCTTTCTTTCTTACTGTCGTGTGTCTGTATTTTTTACTAAGTGGTTCGATTGCATATATGTTATTCATTATAAAATTGTTAATGCGATTGCACCATTCCCATTTTTATTTGTTTTCTTCTCATTGCTATTTTTTGTTAGCAGGCGCTCTATCGTTTGAAAGCTAAAGGTTTCGTTGTTCCATCAAACATGAAGTATCCTGATAGTGATTCTAATAAAAGTGGAGATTGGTACTACGGATCGCTTGATTATGCTCGTTCTGGCAATTATGACAATTAATTGGTGCCACTTTGAATTCATATTATCGTAATAATGGCGTTCTTGATTGCTTAGGGATCAAACGGATCATACATATACAAGAGAAACCCTAGACTATCATGGGCTTTAGCCCAAACATCATTTTAACAGACCTATACATGTTTCTATACAAATACATAATACTTGTTAATACAAATAAACCGTAAAAACGTTTATTCATATTTAACGATCTCTTTGTGTTTTGTTGATAACAAATATAAAGTTATCATAAGTAAAATTATAAGAATACATGTTACTTTTGTAAAGTATATACATATTAGTCATTTACGTAAAATGTTGTATTAATTCATTTGTTGTAATAGTTTAATAGGATGGATATTATCCAAGACCCATGAACCATACCCATGGAGCTAATCCATAACCCATAAACCAAGACCCATGACCCAATGTCTAGATACATTGTACCTTGTTGCGTACCCAAGGCTCATACCCATGACCCATGACCGGTTTGCAACCCAAAACCCGCATCGGTACAACCCAGTTGCGGATCCTTGGATTGCCTGGACGGACCCCAGTGAGGCACCGTAGGAAACGAGCTATAGTAGAGATTTTTGCCTATAAATAATGAGCCATTTCTTCATTGTTACTCACCCCTCTTCTTACAAACTCTCTCATATATTACTTCTCTCTTCTAATCTCAGATCTCTTGATCTATCTAGTAGTTATTCTGTCTTTTGTTGTGATTCTCATATAGGTCCTTCTCAAAGGCGAGATCACGAGTTACTACAAGTTATCCAAGCAAGGGGTCCTTGATTGATTTGTTCCTCCACAAGATTTCTGTAGCAAGATCTTGTATTTCATATTTCACATAGTTGTTGTGTTATAGTTATGTTGGTTTGGCCCACCGTGTTAAGGACTCGGTATTTAGCTTTCTACTGGATAAAGTGTAAGCGACGTTGTGAGGCTTCTCCGCCATGTCGATGGAGCTTGTTGACATAGTGCTTGAACTCTCGAGTGGCGAATTCGAGGAGTGGAGTAGGGCAAGGAAGGTGTCCTTGTAGCCAAACCACTATAAATCACTTGTGTCACTACTCTGTATCCTTTACTTTACTTGCTTTCATTATTTACTTTACTTATTGCTTTTACTTTCTATCCATCCATACGAATTCACATACGAATCTAAAGTTTTTGAAACTAAACTTAAAATCGGCAAAACTATTCAACCCCCCTTCTAGTTTTCCACAATACTACCCCAGCAGTTGGAGCGGGAGGACACCGAACACTCAAAATGGAGCGAAATTCCTAAAATAAAGCTGAAGGCAGTCCCTTAGTGAAAATATCCGCAAGCTGAAAGCGAGAAGGGACATGAAGAACTCTGACTTGACCCGCAACCACCAATTCTTTTACCATTACTTGGTTGTAACATTATTTTGATATGATGTTGACCAGGGACTTTGTGTCAATGAATAGATGGAAGTCGATGAACCCTATCTTACATGAAATATTCAGGTTATAGGGGTTCCTATGATGAATCCGAGTCCCCATTTCATAAAACATAGGTTGGCCAGATCATGAAAAGGTCTCCTCAGAATTGTTGTGCCAATAGACCATGTCGATGTCACTAGAAAAATCGTCGGCACTGATTCCCAAAATATCTTCTTCTTCTTCAAAGTTAACAAATAAATCAAAATCTTTTCCCGAAGAAACATCGTTAGGATTTGAAGGGGTCCTTGGGGCTTCACTCACAAATTCTTCCAATGCATTACCAAAATCGCCGTTAGGGTCAATTGCGCAAACCTTTTTAGGGATGGACAGAAGTTCATTTGATCTGAATATATCAATTTCCCCATTAGCTTCAAGTGTAATTTTCCGAGCAAAGATATCAACTTTTGTATGGGCAGTAGCGAGCATGGGTCTACCTAGAATGATAGGTATCGTGTTATCTTCAGGAATATCCAGGATAACGAAGTCCACCGGGAAGATGAACTTGTTAATTTTTACCAATACGTTTTCTACAATCCACAAAGGTGATTGCATGGATCGATCCGCCATTTCTATTTTCATTTTTTCTGGTTTAAGACTTCCGATTCCCATGCGTAAGAACATTGAATGAGGCATTATGCTAATGCTCGCTCCAAGATCAGCTAAGGCGTTGCAGATGTTAAGATTCCCAATCAGGCAAGGGAGAGTGAAGCAACCTGGATCTTTTTCTTTTTTTGGCAGTTCATTTCTAAGAATTGTCGAACACCTTTCGTTTAGTCGAACTGACACCGTCTCATCGAGAACCTTCTTCTCATTACTTATTTCCTGCAAAACATTGTTAGGATTAGTTCTAAGGGAATTAATTAAAGGGACGTTTACCGGAAGAGCTCCAATATCATGAAGTAAGAGTTTCTCCTTGCTGATTCTTCTTTTGACCTTCTCGGAGAAGGTAATTGGCTCCTCAGAAATTGTCTCAACTGAAATGACAATTTTTTCATCCCGATTAACAAGATAATCCGTAATGGCTTTTGAGCAATGATAACATCAAATAGTCCTGAATATTAAGTGTCAATTTCCCCCGATAATGCTCGTTATTTATATCATTTATATGGATTTACGCTTGTTTTCCATTGTTTTCCACTTTCAGGTAAATTATGAGCATTGGAGCTAAAGAGACGCGGAAATGGAAACATATCTAAAGATTCATCACGGTATGCTATTTTGAAGAAGTTACTGGCGTAACTCATCTCTCACATTACGCCGTAACTATTGCGTGACTCGGTATGCCAACTTATCGAAGGTTCTGGCGTAACTCCTCCCAAAGGTTCTGACGTAACTACATTAGGTCAAAAGAGGTTCCGCGCGTGATACTTACGCGTAACTCGCATCTCTTACGGCGTAACCGAGTTTATTGAAGACTACGGCGTAACCACTCATTTAGTTCTGCCGTAACCAGCAAATCTAGTGCATTTACGAAGAAATAGAAGGTTACGGCGTAACTCCTATATTGGTTCTGTAGTAACCCGGATCGCCTATAAATACCCACAATTCCGGCATTTCTAATCATCCCATTCCACATACAACACTCTTAGAGCGTGGGAAAAAGCTCAAGGCGGTCTAGAGGAGCATCGGAGCTGTTTCCAAGGAGAATCACTCTACTACGATAAGCATTAGCGTTTTATATTTCTTTACTTTCAATTCATGTATTTTGTACCTTTGAATATTGAATTGATTTGCATGATTAATATGATGCTAAGCACCTTTTGGTGCTAGCCTAGTTATAATTCCTTAATTGTTTTGTTTACGTTTACCTTTACTTAGTACAATTATTTCTAAGTGTATGCATGCATAGTTCATTGGTAGCCACCCTTGGTTTGGTAGTTTTGAATGGCGGTGAGGCCAATTGCCTAGGAGATATGACCAAGCTGACCCTAGGTGAGCATCTTGAGGCGGGAATGGTAAGATATGACCAATGACGACCCTTTCTACTTATGCGATTTGACCAACTGTTCACTATCGTTTGGATGAACTTAAAATTGGGGGTGTAGTGTCTAAGTTCCTAATGGCCGAGCACTCACTATTATGAATCTAGCATGTAGCGGTACTTAATGACTTGGCAGGGACCGGGAACAACGGGACTTATGACGGTGCTTTGATTTCTCACGTGGTGGCATCTTTGGCCGATAGGTTAGGCGAATTGACCAAATCTTGTCCTCTCGAATTTGACCCACACAAGTAATTGGAAGTAAGTAGGCGTAGACATAACTAGCTAGGATGATTAACTAGGTTGGCACCACTTCTCTCTATTGATTTCTCTTTACCATTTATACGCTTTATTTACTTTATTACGCATTAGTAGTTTAATTAATTAAATCCTATCGAAACTATTGTTATTTTGTGACAATTAGACTTAGTAATAATCGGCACATCTTGGGACGACCTCGGCTTTACCATTTACTACACTACACACGACCGGGTACACTTCCGTTAGTGCACTAGGGTAGACCATAGGTATTGCGAGACACTATAAATTTAAGACATGGTCGATAAAACACGCATCAAGTTTTTGGCGCTGCCGTGGAGTTATATTAGGATTGATATTAAGTCTTTAATTTCATTTTAAACTTTTCTCACGATCATATTTCAAGTTTTCGGTACCATGGAAGTTGTTAACATCGATGACCTCACTCTTGAGGAATACTTGGCGTTGACAAGGCGTAACAAGGGCGGGTCTCGTAAGACCAAGCAATTGGAGCGGATGTCCGTTCAAAATCAAAGACCAATTTATGAGGGATCTTGGCGCTAACCCTTTTCGTGAAGCAGGGGCGAAGATGCATATGAGCACGTTGAAAATGTCCTATACATCATAAGCCTTTTCAACATTCGGGCGTGTCTCATGATCTTTGTTATGCTAAGGGTATTCCCAATAAACCTTCTTGGAGCCGCCGGAAGATGGATCAAAAGATTGCCGCGGGGCAATTAATACTTAGGTGCTACTAAAGAAACACTTTATTCAAAGATATTGCCCACCATCGAAGATTTCTAACCGACTTTTGGAGATCCATAATTTCAAACGGGAAGGCAATGAAGCATGTATCAATCTTGGGACGAGATACAACGATCTTCTTTTCAAGTGTCCTACTAATGATCGAACAACCCGACAAAGGTCAACATCTTCTACAAAGGAATTAACGTAACTACAAGGCGGATCTTTGGACTATCAAGGACCTATCCGAACATGACTCCTACTCTTGCAATTGAAGCCATTCAAAAATGGCGATCACTCTAAAAATGGCACGGACGGAGAAGTAAAAGAAACCAAGGCGGAAGTCTTGATGGAATTGCAAACAATAACCAACAAGCTTGAAAATCTCGGTAGAGATATCTTTGAAAATCGATAAAGCATTCATGCCATCCAAGTCGGTGTGAAAGCGTAGGGGGACATTTAACTAAAAACTATCCTAAATTTGACAAGGAAGATACGATCGAGGAAGCTAAATATGGAGAAAATAGGCCTTTTTATAGGGATAATCGTAATGGGTTTCGTGGAGGACCCCCACCGTATTATGAGCGTAATGAGAGAAGAGTTAACCTGGAGGAAATTATTAACAAGTACCTTGTGGACACTACCAAGAGGCAAAAGGAGCAAGAGGAATGGCTTAAAAATTTCCAAGATAGTACAAACAAGAGCCTCTCTTCGGATGACATATCACTTAAAAACTTGGAAACTTTAATTGGAAAGCTTGGCGACGAGGTACAAAGAAGAAACGAAGAACAAAAGAGCAAATCCACTATATGTAAGGTTGTATTCTCTGATAACAACAAGTACTCTGATGAGTCCGATACTGATGGCGAAAATGAGTTACGCTGTAATCACACCTCAGAGTTACGGCGTAACCCGAATTCAAGCAAAGACGCGGGCACCACGGACGAAAACCCTAAAAGGAGAAGTCATTGGTGTAAGGCTATTGCATTTGACGATGGAGAATGCTACAACTTGTGGGCCTCGTGTGATCCTCGGAAAACCTGCGATGGTGGTGTTGATAAAGAAAGGATAAAAGATGACAGATACAAGTGGACTACACTAAACGATGAAGAAAGGTTAGCCAAGTTCTCGATTAACAAAGTGGAAGGAACACCCATTAAGCTTTACTGCAAACCCTTACTCATCTTGGAAGATGAGATTACTCACGCTTGGCCAACGTGCAATCCTTTTCGTGATTATTGAAACGGAGGAGGTAATGAGAAGAACGAAGTTTGGATATGCCCGCGAATCTAGGAGGCACGACATTGATTTTGAAATCTATCATTCGATGATTGGTATTCGATAAGATTCGGGACGCGATAATTAATTGACTTTGTTGAAATCGGAACTCAAATATGAGAAACATATTCTTGAGGAAAACCATTAAGCCCTCGATGATATTCCTTACGATGATGACGATGACGAAGGAGTTCAAAATCATTGGTGTGAACAAATTAAAACCAATGACGGAAAAGTTTGGGCTTCGCAACCCTTTTGAGTATGAATGTGATGGAGGATGCGGCATTGAGAGAGTTGGGAAGGCAATTCCTTTGGACTTCAACTAATGATTACGAAGAACCGAATTGCCTTGGCCGATGATCTCGGATTCAACAATTGGGTCGAGAATCAAATACGGAAAAATTGGCGTTAACTAAAAGAAAATCTGGAATGGGTGTATGAGTAAAGATCAACCTAACAACGAAGTTCCTAATGAAAAACCAGAAGATGACACCAAGGGCTCGTCTAAGGTAGAAAATGAAGAATGCAAGCAAATACTCAACCAACTTGAAGATACCGATTCCGACGATGATGATTTCGATTATCTCGAGTTACAAGGCGAAGACGGTTTCATTGACCCAGATGATGAAGTACACGAGAAAAGAAGATGCAAGCTTCTTGGCATCCCATTTAAGAGGCCACCACCTATTATAGTGAAAATTTGAGTTCTGCGATACCATTTGGGGCTGAAGAAAATTTTGCAAGATCCGAATTGAAACCAAAGAATATCTCCCATACTTTGCCACAAATGTCGGAATTGGGTTAGGCGCAACAATGAAAGACATGGAAGAGGTCGGAAGTCCAAAGGCCCCATAGAAGCCCATGACTCGAGTCTAACTTAAAGACTCGTTAATAAAGAAAAGTTCTCTTTCGGAGACAACCCGAATTATACCTTTCTTTTATTTCTTTTTATTGGGTTTTGTGTTTTCTAACTATTTTTGCGAGAAGCGAGGAACTAATTCTGCTGCTGATTCTTGATCTGAGCAGAGTTACGGCGTAACTCATCTTGGTGATTACGCCGTAACCAACATTATAGCGGCGGTAATTCTTGACGCATTACCAATTACGCGTAATACCATCTCGGTGGTTACGCCGTAACTACTCGCTTCTGACTCATTCGGGTTTTGCAAGTTCGGGTAACTCCTAAAAACGAGTTCTGAGACTTCACGATGCTTCACTCGTCCACTTGGGACACCAAGTGGTTTAAAAACTTGTTGCATCGTTAAATGCCGTGATTCCTCTGAAAGTGAGTTAGGTTTTCATTTTCATTATTTTTTAGAATTATGCTTGTCGGTATTGTGATTTCGAGGATTGAAGTTTGTTCATGACGCTTATCTGAAGGCACGTTTCTTTTAAGTGGGCCTTCTTCTTTATGGAGCAAATTTCAGGGAAGTTCTCGCTCTAATTCTACCTTTCTCTTCACCTTTATTTTAATGCCTAGTACAAAAGGGACTTTGTACAATTCAAGTGGGGGCGGGGTAGAATTATCTCTTGAAATTTAGTTAGCCTCATTTTCTAGTTTATTTTGAAAAATAATGCCATTTTAAAATTTTGACATGTTTTTCTTAACCTAACTAGATTAGACCTTAGCCGAGCACATACAACCCTTGATATTATATGGTGAGATTAGCCTTATCCGTTTCCAATATTTTACCCCAAATCCACCAAATTATGAGTGTGCTTGGTAGCTTATAAACTTTAGAACTTGGCCTTTGCATCATTTCGAGACCATAGGCGAGGTATGTTGAGTTAGCTCGATGTATTTGGACTTTTCAGTTTTAGAAGGAAATATTATAGGATTATCACCCAAACAGCCTACCATTGTGAGTCTATCGATTAGTCACCTCAATTTTCGACCCCATGTGAAACCCTTTTGTTGCACTCATCTTTAGTGCAAGATACCCTAGATACACCCTTACGAGCCATTCCTTTCATTTTGTTCACCCAATATATTATTTGATACACCTATACACCTTAGTCTACCGTGTAGTCTTTATTTGTGATTGGGAAGTCATCATTTGCCTAAGTTCAAGGTTCGAGTGGAAAGGTTGAAATCACGCTTTCATCGACAACATTTCGAAGATCATTGAAGACCCCAATTCCCTTGTTCATCTCAAGTGGGGATATTATGTTATGTTATTGTTATGTTAAAAAAAGTTGCTATGATTATGTTATTGTAAAGTGCGATGTTATAAGCCTTTGTAGTATGAGCTTTATTGATTAGTATCAAGGAGGCCTTTCGGTCGCATTTGAAGATTAGAGTTGGTAGTTATGCCAGCAGTTGGAGAAAAAGGTAGTGTGCCCATCACGACGTCCTCTAATGACACATCTACCTTGCAATTCATGATCCGGTTTCTTGACTTCTAAGCTTGAACTTTGGGCGGACGGTAAGTGGTGATGACTTGGTTATAGATTTAGACTACGATTGTTTTTATTTTACACCAATTATATATTCCATGTCTTATCCTACCCTTTTAGTCATGAAGCGTGTCTAGGTGATGCGTGAGCAATCTTTGGTGTCTTGACCATGGATTTGGTCATGTGTCATTGATTTTGTCCACTTCACCGTGACATGTTAGTAATGACGAGTCACCCTTAACCTTTGTCGTGTCTACCCATATTGCCTTCGATAATTGTTTAGCCCTTAACTCTAGTGGTGGAGATTTGTGTAACCGCCAAGCTTATGATAGAATACATGCTATGGTATGCGATTGAGTGATCACCCGAAATTGACGCTTAGAATAGTTGAGAGATTTGAGTGTTTGTTCCCTTTCGTGAGGTGTTCGGCTTTGTTTTATTCTAGCATAAAGGATTTGTAAACTCATATTTTCGGGTTATGGGAGATATCTTTTAGGAATCTATCTAATAAGGTCTACTTGAGGGCAAGTAGAGTTCAAGTGGGGATATTTGATAACATCAAATAGTCACGAATATTAGCGTCAATTTCCCCGATAATGCTCATTATTTATATCATTTATATGGATTTACGCTTGTTTTCCATTGTTTTCCACTTTCGGGTAAATTACGAGCATTTGAGCTAAAGAGACGCGAAATGGAAACATATCTAAAGATTTATCACAAGTATGCTATTTTGAAGAAGTTACTGGGTAACTCATCTCACATTCTGCCGTAACTATTGCGTGACTCAAGATGCCAACTTATCGGAAGGTTACGGCGTAACTCCTCCCAAAGGTTACGACGTAACTACATTAGGTCAAAAGAGGTTCCACGTCACGATACTTACGCCGTAACTCTCGCATCTCTTATGACGTAACCGAGTTTATTGAAGACTACGGCGTAACCACTCATTTAGTTACGCCCGTAACCAGTATATCTTGTGCATTTATTAAGAAATAGAAGGTTACGACGTAACTCCTATATTGGTTACGCCAGTAACCCGATATGGCCTATAAATACCCCACAAATTCCGGCATTTCTAATCATCCCATTCCACACACAACTCTTAGAACGTGGGAAAAAGCTCAAGGCGGTCTAGAGGAGCATATGTAGTTTGTTTCCAAGGAGAAGTCACTCCACTACGATAAGCATTAGCGTTTTATATTTCTTTACTTTCAATTCATGTATTTCATACCTTTGAATATTGAATTGATTTGCATGATTAATATGAGCTAAGCACCTTTTGGTGCTAGCCTAGTTATGATTCCTTAATTGTTTTGTTTACGTTTACCTTTACTCCGTACAATTATTTCTAAGTGTATGCATGCATAGTTCATTGGTAGCCACCCTTAGTTCGGTAGTTTTGAATGGCGGTGAGGCCAATTGCCTAGGAGATATGACCAAATGACCCTAGGTGAGCATCTTGAGACAGGAATGGTAAGATATGACCAACCGACCACTTTCTACTTATGCGATTTGACCAGCTGTTCACCTATCGTTTGGATGAACTTAAGAATTGGGGGTGTAGTGTCTAAGTTCCTAATGGCGGGCACTCACTATTATGAATCTAGCATGTAGCGGTACTTAATGACTTGGCTTAGGGGACCGGGAATAACAGGACTTATGATGGTGCTTTGATTTCTCTGTGGTGGCATCTTTGGCGATAGGTTAGGCGAATTGACCAAATCTGTCCTCTCGAATTTGACCCCACCAAGTAATTGGAAGTAAGTAGGCGTAGACATAACTAGCTAGGATGATTAACTAGGTTGGCACCACTTCTCTCTATTGATTTCTCTTTACCATTTATACGCTTTATTTACTTTATTACGCATTAGTAGTTTAATTAATTAAATCCTATCGAAACTATTGTTATACGTGACAATTAGACTTAGTAATAATCCGACACACATAGCTCTTGGGGCGACCTCGGCTTTACCATTTACTACACTACACACGAGCGGGTACCTTTGCCCGTTAGTGCACTAGGGTAGACCATAGGTATTGCGAGACACTATAAATTTAAGACTTGGTCAGTAAAACCAGCATCAAGCATAAGTCCACATTCTTTTCCAGGCCTTTGATCCGGTCTTCATGAATCTTAAGGGAAGATACCGTGCTCTCTACGAATTTTCTCATCATTTTTTCTATCCTCTCATCACATTCCTTTGATTCTTCAATGTGATCAAGAATCATCTTTTCCAAGTTATTTTCAACCTTGGTCCCAAATAAACTTTATACTTCTTCTACATGATCTTGCACATATTCATTCTTGTCTCTTGTGTGAAAGCTCTTTGGCAGTTTACGTTGGTTTGCTCCATATACTGTTCCATAGATATCCTTTCAATATTCACTTCCTCAATTACTTCTGGCTCTGCATCAGATTGATCAGACACGTAAAATGAGAAAATATTATGTATAGGAATTGGCGAGTAGTCTTTTTTGTCCGGAACTGTTTTTCTGGATTGTCGAATGGTGTAGCCAGAAATGGCTTGGAGCTTCTGGTCTTGAATCCTGACATTACAAAAGAGAGAGAAAATTAAAAATAGACTTAATAAAAACCTAATATAACTCTCTGGCAACGGAGCCAAAAACTTGATGCAGGTTTTCTGATCAGGTTTTAATATTTATAAAGTCTTGTTTACCTATGGTCCACCTTATGCACTCACGGGCAATGTACCCGGTCGTGTGTAGTGTAGTAATTGGTAAAACCGAGGTAGTCCCAAGAGCTATTTGAGCGGATTCTAATTAATTCTAAGTGTCACTGGTTTTAATTGTTTTAAGTATTGAAATGATTAATAAATTAGAAAGCAAGAAATAAACGCAAACAAAATAGTGGTTGTGATCAATAGGGGTAGAGTGTGCTAACCTAGTTACTCATCCTATCATGTTATGTTCACGCCTTACTACTTCCAATCGTTTCAAGTGGGGTTTTAAGTCACTAGGACAACATTTGGTCAGTTCGTTCTAACCTATCAGCAAAGGCTTCCACTGGAGATCAAGCTACTACCCTTGAAAGTATAGTTGTTTTTAGTCCCCTAAGCCAAGTCATTAAGTACCTCTACATGCAAGATTCACAACAATGAGTGCCCGGGCGCTAACATCTTAGACACTCATCCCTAACTTCTTAAGTTCATCTAAACGACAGGTGATCATTTGGTTAGTTCGCACAATCGAGGAAGGGTCGTCAGTTGGTCAATTCTTACCCTTCCCACTCAATATACCTACTTAGGGTCAGTTGGTCAATTCTCCTAAGCAACTAGACACTACCGCCATTCAAAACTACCGAAGCTAGGGTAGCTACCAACGAACTATGCATGCATACACTAGAAACAATTATACGGAAGCTTGTAAACGTAAACAAAACAATTAAGGAATCATAACTAGGCTAGCACCAAAGGTGCTTAGCCGATCATATTAAAAGAAACCAAAGATTCAATGTTTGACATAATGAAATACATGAATCAAAAGTAAAGGAGAAAATAATCGCTAAAGCTTATCGTTAGGGAGTGATTTCTCCCTTGGAGATGGCTCCGTATGCTCTTCAAGATCTGCCTTTGGACCCCTCTTGACGTTCTCTGCTTTTTGGTGTTGAGTGAATAATGTGAAATGCAGAAATTAGGTCTTATATTTATAGGCGCGATCTAGTTACGGTGTAACTTGAGTTGAGAGTTACACCGTAACCTCTATAATTCCATAATAATGCTCTCGTTAAGCTGGTTACGGCGTAACACATGGAATTGATTACGCCGTATCTTTGGTACAAGTTACATTTGTATTGATTACGCCGTAATCATTAGAAGGAGTTACGGCGTATCTGATGGCGGCGTGTAACATCCTTTGACCTAGTTGGTTACAACGTAATCCTTAGTTGGGAGTTATGCCGTAATTGATTGCTGAGTTGGACTTCTGAGTCACGTGCTAGCTACGACGTAATGTGAGAGATGGAGTTACGCTGTAACTTCTTCACAGTAGGCATACTATCATAAATCTCTTAAGAAAATCTCCAAATCCGCGTCTCATTAGCTCCAATGCTCGTAATTTACCTGAAAGTGAAATATAATGGAAAAAAGCGTAAATCCATATAAATGATATAATATACGAGCATTATCACAGGAAATTGACACTTAATATTCAGGACTATTTGATGTTATCAACGAGGGCTACTGCCATGCACACCATTGTGCAAAAATCTGCATGATGCTCCAAAGCGACAAAAGCCTTTGAGAAAATTGTTGCACGGCTTGTGAACCTTGTCCGTTGAGGAGGATGAGCGGCGAGTGTTAGACCCAGTGTTGGCCAATAACACCATTGGAGAGGATGGTGTAGAATCAGACAAGGGATCTTGAACGCTAGCCTTTTGACGCATTTCCTCTATGGTAAGCATGGACCTAACCGTTTTGAGATCGGGAAAGGGATCCCGATGGGCGATTATGGTGGCCACATTATCATACCTCGTGGGCAAGCCTTATAAATCAAATGTTACGACATCATCATTGTCCAAACTAGACCCAAGGCTATTCAAAACTGTTGAAATGGACTCAATTTTTCGAAAATAGGCATCAATTCCCATGTCACCAAGCTTCAAAGATCGTAACTCCGCTTTCAAGGAAATGGAGTGGGTTTGTTTGTTGTCAGAAAAGATGGCGGCTAAAGTATCCCATGCATCTTTTGCCATTTTAGGTTTTTCAACAAGTAAGCGTTGTTGGAGGGTTTTAGAAAAAGTAACTAAGATCCAAGAAAGGAGGATGGAATCAACCTTTAACCACTCGACATCATGGGGTGGTGAGGTGCTTGTGGTTGCCTCCTGTCCACTCTTGGTTTCAAGATGATCCAAGAGCAGATTCCCACGACAAAAATGGGTGAAAAATTACCCCCATGATGAGTGATTCATCTAATCCATATTGAGTTTAACGGGGATGATGTTGTTAAGATTAGTTATGGCCATTAATTTATCAGAGAGAAGGATAGTGGGCTGTAATGGAGGGTCTTGATAGTCATGATTGAGAGGGTTTTAAGATGATTAAGAGGGTTGGGAATAGAAGTGAAGGAGGGCTGAGAAACAGAAGGTGAAGCAATAGAGAGGGTAAAGGGAGCAGCGGATTTTTAGGGTTTGTTTAAACGTAGGAGAAAAACTTCTGATACCATGTAAGAATGGCGTTCTTGATTGCTTAGGGATCCAAACCGGATCATACATATACAAGAGAAACCCTAGACTATCAAGGGCTTTAGCCCGAACATCATTTTAACAGGCTTATACATGTTTCTATACAAATACATAATACTAACACAAATACATAATACTAAAAATTATTAGCTATCAATTGTCACTGATTCTAAAGCATAATAATTTAACAAGTGATTTTGATTTAGCAGATTCTGATTTATGATGCTTGGTATAATCATAAAAAGCTAATTGTTGGCAATACGTTTATACTTATGGCTCATAAGCTTATTTACTAACGATGTGGAATTTCTAGGTTTTTGGATCTCTTGATTAAGGTGTATGATGTTTTATCTTAAATTCTTACAAGTTTTGGCTATTGGAAACTAGTAAGCAAAGTACTCATGCTCAGGGCTTGGGTCTTCTACAGTATGACTCTGAGTCTGGTTTATCATAAGGCATATGATATTCTAACCTTGTTAAGGTTGGTTCTAGTGATGTACTAGGATGTGGAAATCCATTCTTGCTTTGCAAGAATATTACTCAACACATTTTGAGATAGAAAAAAGATTTGGAGACCTAAAACTCACGACTAGTCTGGTGCCTTAACTTATGTGTCATTAGCTTATTGATTACAAACGCTACTTATTTCATATGATACACTATATCTTTTGGAAGAATAAAATGCTTTGAAGGGTTGTATACAGATGGATACATCTAAAGCGATTGTCGGCTTTTTTGACCCGTTGCCCCATTTCAAATAGCCAATAGTATCCATTTGACCCAGTAGGTGAGTTGGGAGTCTGTGGTTGGACCAGAAAAGATAGGCCGGTGAAGGGGGAAAGGGGCTCCTCAGTTTGGTTGGGGATAGTGATATGAGTTGTGTTTGTTGAAGGTGAAGTAGTTAGTGGGGTGGTAATACTGGTAGGTGATATATGAATTATATTGGAAATGACATTAGACGAGTGTTCCAAAATATATACGAGGGAATTATATTGGGTGTCATGGAGCCAAATAAAAATATTGTCTCATTAAATGTAACATGGCGTGAGATGATATTTTTATTTGTGTTTAGATCAAGAAAACGATAACCTCGGTGATTAAAGGGCAAATCCCAAAAATATGGAAGGTGTTGTAAGAAGGTATAATGTGGAATAATGTTTATTGTTGATTTATTACTTTCAATACAATGTACATATAAATAGGTAAATACCGAATATTCTAGAATTCGGGCTTGGGCTTGAGCCCATTACAAATTCTGGACTAACACTCCACATGATTCGGTAAATCGCAAAGCTCGAACCGGAGATTAAAGCTAATAAACAATAAACTAAAGCAAGTAAATAATTGTTGATGAAGACATTCGACAGCAAGCGGGAGCATCTTCAGCAGCAGCAACAAACCGGGTAAACCAAAGTATCCCATACAACTAAACAAATATGAGACAACGAAAACCCCCAAAGAACCTTCTAAACAAACGGGGCGTGTTTTTCCATAGAAAAACATAAACATCCATTTTTTATTTTTTATTTTTTTGTAAGGTAAGTTTAGAAGTGGGATAGATTGATTGGAAGAGGAGAATGGAGGTGAGAAAGTGTCTAATGAGGGTGAGCGAGATGAGAAGCAGCAGTAAGGATGCGATAGATTTTTTGTATAACGATCGTCCGGAATTGATACCTGGATTCGACACCAACAAAAGTCGTCTCGGGAATTGATACCTGGATTCGACATAAAACAAAAAGTCGTCTCGGAATTGATACCTGGATTCGACACCAATAAAATTCGTCTCGGGAATTGATACCCTGGATTCGACACCAATAAAAGTCGTCTCGGGAATTGATACCCTGGATTCGACATATAAATAACAATTTTTTTTTCAGCAAGACAATAATAGAAGCATTGCTTGGCAATAATGCATAAGCATCTTTTTGACCTGTCCACACCACACCACTACAAAACACAGACAAAAACACACATCATAACTCCACTCACATAATCAACCCCTAAAATCACAATCCACTTCTCCAACCAACAGAAAAAAAATTGTCCTAACAAAAACAAAATGAACGTGAGCCATCCGTCAGTACATCCAGTAGAAGCACCACCGCCACCACCGTTAGATGAGGACGGACTACGAGTAGCAAGACTACAAATGAAGGTGATCCAAGGCATGCCTGGTACACTTGGTGGATTGTTACTAAGGTTTTGTCAGTTTGCGTTTCGATTCCGGTTAGATCTAACCACGCAAAAATCAGACATTGGTGAGGTAAAAGATAAGAAAGAAAATATAAATTGGTGGAGATGAAGAGGAGCTCGCGGCAGCACTTTGGATGTGCATTAGGACACCAAAGTTGTTGCAAGTAAAAGAAGAAAGAAACAGAATAAATAAACGGGTGGAGATGTTGGTGGTGTTCGGGTGGATCTGGGTGGTTGCAGGTGGAGTTAGGCGGTGATCATAGTGTGTTAGGAGCTTAGGATGACGGCAATTTTATTACGGTTGTAGAGAAGAAAAGTGATGAGGTTAAGGTTAAAGGGAGCCTCCAACCTCGTAGTGTGGCCGTGGCCGGAGGCGGCGGCTGAAGTGTTTAGGTTTAGGGTTAGGTATTCTTCTCTGATACCATGTAAGAAGGTATAATGTGGAATAATGTTTATTGTTGATTTATTACTTTCAGTACAATGTACATATAAATAGGTAAATACCGAATATTCTAGAATTCGGGCTTGGGCTTGAGCCCATTACAAATTACAGACTAACAGGTGTAACACATGCTCCAAGTTTATGTTCCGTGTCAAGGTGAGGGTAATAAAGACATCGAAAAACACGTAAGAGGCTATAATCAGTTGTGGTCCCAAAAAGACGTGTAAAAGGAACGTCATTGACAATGTTTTTGATGGTAGGATATTTAATAAATAAACAACCATATTGAGGGCTTCAACCCAATAGTTAGGAAGCAAATGCGCCTCAAAATAATAGGTTCTAATAAGGTTATTAATTGTGCGAATTATTCGTTCAGATTTTCCATTTTGTTGAGATGTACGAGGGCATGAAAAACGGAATTGAATCCCATTATCGGAAAACAACTTATGAAAAGCATGGTTGTCGAATTCACCGCCATGATCACAGTGAACGATTTTATGTCACACTTAAATTGAGTTTTGACAAAATTACAAAATCAAATAAATTTAGACAGAACAGAAAATAAAGTAAATCGAATTCAGATTTATGAACCAACGGATAAACCCAAAAAAATTAAGAGTAATGATCCAAAAATAATACATAGTATCTAAAACCCGACAGACTCGGAATTGGAAAAGTCCACAAATCCGAGTGATCAATATCAAACAAAGACTGAAATATAGTAGAGAACTAACAAACGGAAGTCTCACGTGTTTGCCAAGGTGGCAGGCATGACAAAACACATGAGACTTCTCTTTATTATACGCAATAGAATTATTTAAATGACACGACGCAACACTTCACTTCCTGGATGTCCAAGTCGCTGATGCCACGTATACTGACTAGTGAGATATGCTTGTGGAATAAGAGAGGGCCTCGTAACAGGGTATAGATCTCCAGTGCTATCACAGCGGAGCAACACCCGACGTGTTTGAAAGTCCTTAACATAAAAACCAAAAGGATCAAATTCAACTATACAATAATTGTCACAAACAAATTGACGAACATAAATCAAATTCTTGACTATATTAGGAGTAATGAGAACATTGTTTAAATGAAGAGGGTAAAAAGGCGTTGGCAAAATACTATGGCCAAAGTTAGTAACTGGAATAGAATGCCCGTCACTAGCAGCAACAGATGAGTAAATACAAGAATTAAAAACATCAGTTAAATAATGTACTGAATCATTTAAATGAGAAGTCACACCTGTATCCATGTTCCAATTGCTGGAAGCAGGATACTGAAGAGTACCAGCAGCAAAAGTATGTGGTAAAAGTGTTTCTTGACCCGGAAGTTGACCCAAACCAAGGACAGAACCCGCGCCTTGCTGTCGTTTACCAAGTTGTTGACCAGCAGTACCAGTTGAACCCACCGCATGACCTACCAGGCCGGATGAACCCCCAAAACCAAATTTAACCGCCTGTGACCCTGTCAAACCCGTGTGAACCCCCTGTCTGATCTGAACCTGACCCCATGATAAACGGACCTGTTGCATTTTGACCCGGGTAGAGAACATGACCCTCGTAACCATTGAACCCTGGTCCAAACAAAGAGTTGGGCTGAGCTGTATAATGGGCCATGGGTTGTAAGAATCCGGATGGGGAGATATGTTGGGCCGCATAGGTGGGTGTGTTGGGCAGGCCCGTAGAAAATGCTACATGTTGAGTTTTCTGGTTTAAAGCAGTAGCTAATGGTCTAGGATTGACATTCGAACTATTAGTGCCACCACAACCAAGTTTAGATAAAAGAGATTGAAGTATTTGTACCTCCGTTTGGCTCAAAGACGAGGTGGAGATATTACTTAAGCTAGGTGTTATAGTAACAAGATCATGCATCCCATTATGTAAAAATTTGCACGAAGCTCCAAAGCAGCATGAACCTTTGTTAGGTCACTAGTTTTACAACACAAGCACAATAGAAAGAAATAGAGAGGAGAATAGATCAGTTGAACAACAAACAAACACACATACACGTTAATACTTGACCGGTTATGCGTAAGGTATGTGAAGAGAGTAAATTGAACAACCAACCCTCAAGTGAGGTTATACAAAATATTTATAGGAGGAAGCTAGGCAACACTCCTAGTTCCGATCCTTTTCCTTATGGGCTTGGGCCTAAGCTCATGGGCCTTCTACATAAGCTTAAGGCTAATAACAAACATAAAGGCCATAATTAAGCTAACTATTACATATGAATCACTAACACTTGATTTAGGTTTAGGAGTGATTCCAACAATCTCCCTAAGTGTTGGTGATGAATGAATATGAGCAGTGAAGGCGTTGATGTAATAGTAGCTTTGGCGTCTTCGACATTCTTCTTTCTTGAGAGAAGAATTGCCTTGATTTGAGTAATCTCCCGCAGTAGAGAAATTGTTTCTTTAAATAGTTTTGCTTTGGCGTCATCTTTAACTTTGTTCTTTGATCATTGTTCTTTGTGATGGTAGTGATAGTATGTTGTAGTTATGCGCATCAAGTGCGCCTCAGTGCCTGCTTTTTCTGATGTCTCCACGTCATTCTTCAACATGCTCGCACGCTCTTTGACGTTGGATTTCAGTACTGATGAAGTTCTTTAAGTCTTTAAACATTGAAGATTCTTTGATTTGATGTAGAATCATTCTGACTTTTGTGTTGCTTTATGATGGAACTTCCATTAGTGATGATGTTGGTATGAGCATGTGAAGAGTCTGCACGATCATTCCGCCCCGAGCTTCCATAAGAAGAAAACATGAAAGCGGTTAGTAATAAGCGGTTCCGCACTTACAAGTTTGAACTTGAGAGTGTTAACAACATAGTGTGAAAACACAACTCTAATTCTCACAAAGGCCGTTCCTCAACCGAGTCCCACAAGTGAGATAACACGATGTCTGATATACCTATGATTCGGATGAGTCATTTGAGGTGCAAGTATCACCTCATGATGTGAGACCGTTTGAGACCACTAAGCGTAATCCACGGGAGTTACGAAGTGACTCTTTGTCGTGGTCGTTTGATGTTGACCCTAGCAGGAGTTTCCATTCAATCATTGAGGATCATAATTGTGAACCTCTCATAAATATTCTCGACAGATTGCTAAGATGCATGAAGGACTCGATAACGTACCACCGATGTTCTTATTGTTGAACAACAATTGATGAAATATCAAGTGTACCTAAGAGATCTTTGATGAATCTCGTGGCTCTAGACTCAATAGTGCGTTTTGGTTTTTCGGCGGAGACTAGGAGAGGGTCTCTTCTTCAATACCGGCGATCTCTAAGAGAAAGCCAATAGTTTACGTGGGATTCCTGTGAGAATGAAACAAGCTTCTTTTGGGAGAAACTTGAGTGGCTAAGAAGGTTTAGTGCATGCGCCATTGGGTCTATGACGACTTTTAATCTTCAATACAGTGACGAAAGTGACAACCAGTAGTATATGAATTAAACCGATTATGCATCCTAAGTTGAATAATTTGGAGGGCTATTTCTTTTCACCCTTTTCTTTGTATTTCTTTTAATTCTTCAACTCCTTCTTTCTCCAATTCTCATTTTCTCCTTTTTATAATCATACCTAAGGACTTCTAAATACTAACTATTTGTGGTGTCCTTGGGTAGATCCCTCCGGCTCTGGCGGATCATAGGACGGTTATTCCTAACCTTAATCACCTTATAACTCCATTGCCATAAAACCATTTTTTATGAAAATCTCTCAAAGTGTTTGTGAATGAAAAACATTTTGTACCACTGTGAGAGTTTTAGTATTAAGCATAAATACTCCCCCTCCACATGTGCTTAAGAGTTTTGACAGAAATTTGCACAGTGAGGAAAGAGCGCGCACTCTTTGAATTGATCGACTCAAGATAGACAATTCCTTGCGAGACACGATTATGTTGTATAGTTAAAGAGATGCATTGTCGACTTTTAGGTGACAAGCGGCTCTAATAACTACCTTGAAGATGTGGACAACCCGAAGGTTGTCAAACCCGTCAAAGTTCATGTCTATCAAGAGCTTCTCGAATGGGTACAATTTACTTGGACAAGTCTTGGAAGACAAGTCTTTTCAATGTATATTTATTCGGTTCCCGTCAATTCATGGGTTGAAGTCTTTTCACACGAGAGTTCATATAGCAAAACACAACATATTTCTTATCACGTGTTTTTCTCCCCCTAAAAAATGGCATATAAATGTTGTTTTTGAAGAAATGTTGAGAATAAATATGACCATTTTGAGTTTTGCGGGAAGATGACCACAGAGAACAATTTGTGAACAAAGATTTTAGTCAAATACTCCCCCTAAACAAGTGATATAAACGGTTGAGGTTTTGAAAATCATAAGGGGAAGTACTTGTTCTTTTGAGCAAAACCTTTGAAAATGAAAGGTTTGATAGGTTTTACTCAAAAGTAAGAAGCTTTCGCTCCTTTTATAGGATTGTGGCAATCAAGCGTACCACGTGGTCCTTTCTTGACAAGTACGGGTTGTACATCGTTATGTGTGCACAAGCCATAATCATAATAAATCATACATCCAAAGTTATAATGAAAAGCGGTTCAAGGGTACCGGTAGTCGTTGATGTTGCCAAGAGTGTGAACCGGGCGTTGAAAGCGGTGATGTTAATCCCGGTCGACCACCAACAAATCTTTCCAATCTTACAGGCGATCCTTCGATACAACCGTTCATCAATCATCGTGATGATCCTCTTTACATCCTTCGATCCTAAGAATTCTATCGCTTAGGAGACCCGATCTTTGATGTATATCCTTCAACCGATAATCCAATCGTCCCTAACCATCTTCAAAGTGTGATCACCAAACTTGTGAAGATCTCTACATCATTAAGCAATTTCTTTGAAGTTCACTGCGATGTAAACGACGCCGAATGGTTTGGTCGATGAGTGTATATTGTGAGTGGTTGATGTCGGGAAGATCAAGTGCGGTGGAGTGAAGTTGACACGGTCCGATAAGATTCAAGCGCAAGTGGAGATCTTCTACGTTCTTTGATGACTATGTGTCGATGAAGATAAGCAATGACTTGATGAATTCACGTTGTACTTGATTGAAAATTGTCTCATGCGACCACATGCTTTGGCAAGGTACATGTCTTCAATTTCGTTGATAGACAAATTCTCAAAGTCGACTTCATAGAAGGCATAATCTCTTTCGTCTTGCCTTTTGACCACAATATTCTCGAGAAAAGTGTAGTCCCATTTGGACGAAAGATCAACGTGTTTGATGGCAGCGATACTTTTAATCTTGAACACTTCATGTTGAGATTTACGAACTGGCACACAGTAGTAGATTCTTTGGCGTTCCGGCCAATGGTGAATCCCATACATTGCATCACGGTCATACTCAGCCACATTGTCGGAAAACATGTGGTTAGCTCTTTCCTCGATAGCTATGCAGTTTGAGTATTCGGTTGCAGGGAATGGAAGTGTCAGAGATGTAGCGTATTTCATTGAACCATCGCCACCGTGTAGAAGAAATTCCAAATCTTTATTGAAGAAATATCGGAATGGAATCCTAGGCTGATCTGGTTGGCCAATTGTTGGTAGAGGTTTAGACCAGTCTGTGTAATATGGAGGGTTGTCCCGTTTGGTGAAGTCGATGTTTGCTTCTGGGTTGAGCCAATCCATGTTATTAGACATAGCTCGTGCAATATTATCAAGGTGATATTCGACCTCGATGGCACTTTCCTAGCTATCTTTTAGCAGTTGAAATGCTTCATTCTTGATTCGCTTCAACTCGGATTTCGTCATCTTCTTCACACGGAATTTTTCTTGTAGAAGTTTCGCATGCTCCAATGTACTACATTCTGTAACCTCTTGACCTTCAGGTGGGTAGGGAGTGGAATTAACAAGTGTAGAAAACCATTCAAATTTCTCTGTGTTATCTTCATCTAGCCATGATAGGATGTCAGTCTTGGGCGCCTTCTTTTTCTTTTTCTTAGGCCTAGATGAGGATTCTGGTTTCTGTACTTTGTCGGGAGAGGCGGGTTGTTGTTGGGGCTCATGGAATTCCTCATAGTCACCACCGTATACTCAAAGTGATCACCGGTTTTAAAGTGCAGGCAAGAACTCGTAATCCCGAGGTTTTCGAGAAGAACGAGGAGGAGACCTTTGTTGTCTTTGGAGTCTGTTGGGGTGGAGGTAGCATAGAAGATGATTCACCGAGACTTCTTGAGCGTTTGGGCTCATTATCCTTATCCTTGTCTTTATCATCATCGTCTCTTGGGCGTTTGACCTTCAAACCGACTGCATCTTGATTTGAGTTGATATTCCAGCAATGCTTCAAACAATTTACTTTCGTGAGAGGTAAATGTTGTAGATCGTTTGGACATTTGAGCTACCAGCCGGTCAACTAATTCAGCATCTGAGAAGATTATGGGATCAACTGGATTGATGTTTACATGCATTGGTGTTGATTTCATAGTCTGCTTGGCCAGTTGTAAGAGAGTCGGATATAGTTGTTTGGTAAACATCTCCTTTGTAACTCCAGGAACGATGTCAAGAAGGAACTTGTGAGTGTATCCTTTGATCATTTCGTTCAATTCCCCTTGCAGATCTTGTTTCAGCTTCTTCATGTACTCCCTTTCTTCATTCATCTTGTCATTCTCGTCATGAAGGTACTGTATCTGTTCAGCTAGAAAGTTCAGCTTTTTGTAAAGCATGTCTTTCTTTCTAACCTGCTTGACAGCTTTAACGATTCGTGTCTTTGTTCGAGAAGTCCAAGAGTCCGTTGGCTTCTTCACTGATTTGCATGTTGATTTGGTTGATCTTTTTGATGGTGGTGGTGAAGAGTGAGAGGATGAATCTGATGATGATGAGATGTGAGGAGAATCTGGGTCCTTAGATGGTTCAGAGGTTTTCTCCTTAGACCGTATGGGACTGTCAAGAAGAAACTTATCATAATCAGCATCTTCATCATTTCCAGACTTAGTCTTTTCTTCAGTATCTGGTTCTTCAATGTCAACCTTAATAGACTCCTCCAGTGGCGTTTGTTGTTGCACAAGAGTGGTGGCACCAGTTCCCTTATCGGGTTGATTAACCGCATCAGGAATTGGTGTTGGTTGAACTCCACCACTTGATCCTCCGGGGCCACTCATTTGATCTTTTGCAAACTCCGTTGCAATGTGTTGGAGTCTAACAAATTTGAACTTTTTCTTGTATGTTGTCTCCAGTGGCTCTTCATCTGAGCTTTTTTCATAAGGCACAAGTACTGGAGTCTTCCCTTTTCCTTGGATAGCTGGTGGACTGGGAGGTTTTGCTACTGAAGGATTAATGTCGGTTGCGGTTTGAGTGGAAGATCTCTTGATGCGATTGTGTATCTTGAGCTTTCGTCACAAGCTCTCTTTGCGGTTCGAGTTTGGGAATTGAAATAGGAATAGCTTCCTTAGAGGAACAATCCTTTTACTTGGAGGATTCCTCTTGGGTACTTCCTCGACTTTCGATGCTTGCAAACACTTCTGTCTTGCCTCTTACGGTTCTCCGTATAGGTGTTCGAAGACTTCTCATCGAGATGACCAACTTTGCCTTCTCTCATCGCTACGGATACCTTTTGTATGTCTCGAGCTTTTTGATTTCGTTAGACAGAAGGTGATCAAGTAACACCGCACCCTGTTTCTTTGTTGACGATTCCTTAATTCTGACTGATAGGATAGGTTCAGTCAACTTGTCATGATTGTTAGGGTCATTGAGCCTCTTGGGAATATCAGGATGAAGTCCAAGTGCTCTCTGGATCAACAGCTTTGTGTATGTGACATAGGGAATCTTTGAGCCAAGCCTTTTGAGAAATGACATCATGTCATCCCATATCAGAGCTTCAATTTCGATGTCCTTCTTGTTGATTAATGACCAAAATACTTGAAGCTCCATGAGCTTGGGATGCTCATAGCCACTGTCACGACCAGAGACAGATTTGGTGATGATGATGTAGAGGGTTCTCCACGGTTGAGGAATGTTCTTAAGCTCCACATGAGAATGCTTAGTGATAATTCCTGAAGCTTCATCATAGCCAATATCAATCGTGAATTGCGAGCTGTCTCTTGATGGGTGTGGCATAGAAGTCGGTTGGCTCGATTTCGGGAATAAGAAGAACAACCGTAGATCCGCATGTGTGATGGTGATTAGTTTGTGATTGGCGTCACTGTCACCGCACTTTGACCTTTGATCCTTTGCATTGAATTCGAATTGTTGATTGTAGATCTACAGCACGAAGAGAATGTGAGAGCATGTTCGGTAGGGATGATTCTTAATAACATCCACGTGATCGAGCGGGAAGATTACGAGCATGTGAGGGTTTCAAAGTTAACCCAAGGTTGTTCTTTCCAATCTTTCTTGGATAGCCATTAGGGAAGATGTCAAGAATCGTGAGAACATCTGGTGCATCCACATTCATTTGAGCGACCATGTCGTGATCGAAATAACATTAGCCAAAAGAACCAACATATCGAAAGACATAATGTTAGTCAACATAAGGTTTTATTGTCTATTTATTGAATGAGATATGTCAATGATTGTTACGAGTCCAAAGTCACTTGTTTGTCTAATAGTCCAATGACGTCGTGAAAAGTTTCATGAGTTAGTTAACTTTAGGTTTTAAAGTTTATGTTATCACATATTTTCACAACACATTATACATTTAAGCTTATTAGTGACGGTATTGGTTTCGTGACGTTATGATTTATTTATTTACAAGTTTGCACGCGTAACAATTCATAACGAAGGGTTGATCAAGGCTTATGCGTAGGAATGGTAGCTTATACGTAAATAGTAGAAGCATACGCGTAGACGCAAGCTTATGCGTAGGATCCTTACTTACGCGTAAGAAATGTTACGGCGAGGAAAAGGGACCTTATCGTAAAGCTTACGGCGTGGCGTATATGAAACCTCACGCGTAAGGCTTACCGTAAGAGTAGACCTTATGCGTGAGGTCCTGTTTACGCATATCCTTCACGGTGATACGCGTAGTCCCTTTGTAGAACCATATGCGTATGATTCTGGCGTAAGATTTCTCTTACGCATAACTTTCTACTTGTAAGGTGATCCTTATGCGTAGAGTTTCAATAACCTTGATTCTGAGTTTTACGAGTAGCAAGCCTGAAATAAAATCATCATAACATCAATTTTGACCCATACATTCATTCTATAACAGATCATGGCATGAAAGCATATCAAACAGTTACACGTAAAAAGTCTTACGCGTAGACCAAAACCCTAATTGTTCAAGGATTACGCGTAAGATTTTAAGCCATAGGATTTGCACCAAAATGTTTCTGGGAGGTCTAAGAAGCATATAGAGTATGTTTATCCAAGTTTTAACACCAAAAATGTCAAGAATCAAAAGTACCCAAACCATATGAACATAAACCCTAATTTTCAAATTATGAATCATTAGTGTTTCTGGGCTTAGATATGATTAATTCAACTTGAAAACAACCTTATACAACTATCTTTATCACCAAAAACGTTCTCATTTGAAAACACCCAAATTAACGCATAAACCTTAGTTTTTCAAAATCAATCAATTCGTGTTTCTGGGTGCATTTTGAGGATAAAAAGGATATCATTGATGTTATTAAAACGTTTTGACACACTTATTTTAACCACAAACACACACCAATGATTGTGTGTTCATACGCTTATGCGTAGAACACATAATCACTCATATCTCACGTTTTAGCCGTTGGATTTGCATAAAAATCAAAACCTTTGGTTGTAATTACGTTTAGATTATCAAAACACTTACAAAATGATGATCAAAAACACGGATTTCTTGAACAATTTTTAAGCGTAGGATTTGTTAGGTTATGAGTAATAAATGTGAAGTGAAAGGTTAGGTGGAGGTGATTTAATTAAAATAACTTTAAGCTTTTGGCAGTTTTAGTCCCTCCACCTTTTCCATTTTCATCCAAAGCCATTTAACTTCCATTTTGGTTACCAAATGAAAGATTTTAAGAAAGAGACTTGACGACACTTCCCCTCGACTTAAGAAATAATGAAAGGTTATAAATTTTAGTCCAGGGTGTCAAGAAACCGAAATATGACCACCATTATTAAAAGAAACAACCGGGATAGGATAACATGCAAGTACACGGATGTTTTGAAACGATTAAATATTTATTTTCTCCCCTCAACACTTGATCGGAAAATCTTGAATTTTGAAAGATTTGAGTGTTGACTAAGAAATGTACTTGCCATGTTTAAAGAAAAATAGATAGAAGAATATTTTTGTTGTTTTATCGGGTTTTATATTTTTGTGTTTTGTTTTTGAAAATATTTACAAAAGAGATTTTGGTGTTTGATTGGTTTTAAGACTGTTTTAGGAGGTCATTCAATTCCTCTTGAGTCAAACACCGCATACCAATCCATGGACCAGCTCATTAAACCTAGCGGGAGGCAAGGCTTTTGTGAGAAGATCCGCCAATTGGTATTCGTGCCATCAAGTATAATTCAACTGCACTGCTCCACGTGGTCCTTGATGAAATGATAGCGAAGATCGATGTGCTTTGATTTGAATCTTCGAATCGAGTTGCACGAGATCGCTATGGCACTCCGATTGTCGCGGAGACATCGGGATTACATCAAATACGTAACCATAGTCTTTGAGTTGTGTTCTCATCCAGATGACTTGAGCACAACATGCCGACATGGCTACATATTCTCGCTTCGTTGATGACGATGTACAATCTGTTTCTTGATTACCAAGACACGGTTTATCACCAAGAAATTGTAGTGCTCCTGAAGTACTTTTTCGTGAATCTAAACATCCTGCGTGATCAGCATCAGTGTTGAAAACACACAGACCTTGAAAGATCTTAAGCACTCGGAGATCGTTAGTGTTGCCTATGTAATCACAAGCAAACTAAAAGAAGATCTCTACAACTCGTATTCTATAGCGGAATGAAAATACAAGTTATAATAACTAAGAACTCTTAGATCCTCTATGGATGTTTTGTTTATTTTGAAACTCTATGTTTCGGATATTACAAGACTTGAAAGGCTTAGAAAAACTTTTTAATACAAACTATTATGGTTTCTTTTATAGACAAGAAACCCTAATCACTCACTAGCATATACTACGCATGCTCCTAACATATATAGACTACTCATGTACTGGACAAGCATGCAACTAAACATGTTTTGTCCCATACACAACATGGGTAATCACTAAACTACATTGAGTAATACAATCAGTCACATGTTAACCTTGGGAAGTTAACAAATAAAGATGGGCTAGCATTAAATACTACGGCGTAAGCTGTCCTTCATACAGGCTCTCTTCCTACGTGGATTAGCACTATCGCGAGAATCACGACTGCTAACACTTCGGTGATGTATAACTTCAGAGAATCCATTCGCTCAAGCAGAAACTCTTGGCAGATACATCACAGATCCAGTAGTTTACCGTAATTCCCAACAATCCTCCCCTAAACTGGAATTTGACTAGGTTAAGTTCCAGTTTCCTTGATAGATCTATAAAACCTTTGAGGATTGTAACAGCAGATGACAAAAGTTCCCAACAATCTTCCCCATATATTGAACACTTCAGAGCTATGAAGGTCCAATTCCTTGAGCACAAATACTTCACATTTAGAGGTTTGCATTCGAACATCAGCAACAAAGATTCAGAAGAAGAACATCTCTAGGATGACTGAACTGTGATACACCAGATCTTTGCAGCAACATATGACAACATGTACATCAAAACAGATAAGTTTCATACTATTCTCATCACTTCCAGGTGTGTTAACTCCTGTGAGAGGTGAATCATTGAAAATAATGGGTTTGATGTCTCTTTACCAATAGCCATCACTACTGGAGTAGCCATATGTTTGAGTTCGAAAACTATGGTACACTGATAACCATCTAATTTATTGGCAAATCAACAACCATATCAACGGATTTGATGTGTCTTTACCTGTATCCGTTTGCTCAGGACTAGTCAATTCTTAGAATTGGTGAATTGAGAACCAAATATGGTTTTCCACTGCCTTTATCACAAACCATATACTTGTGGGCTAGTCAATTCTTGGATTCCAAAAAGGAATAGATCATGGTGAATTGATGACCATATAACTCTCAGCAATTAAGCATGGGTGGTTGCAGACCCTATGATTTTGAGCAAACCATTACAGCTATCAACATATTTGTTGTGTCTTTACCAAAGTTGTACCCTTTGGACTAGCCAACTCTTTGATATACACAAGGTATATCTGGTGAGTTAAAAACCATCAGATCTATACAACAAACAAACCTGCATAAAAAGTTAGTTGCTTTTTTTTTTTTTTTTTTTTTTTTTTTTTTTAACTAAGAAATTTAAATATAACACGTAAACCCGACAAATAACACAATGCAAGAAATCAAAGAATGTAGAGAGTACCAAGTACCATGATCAGGATGAAGATGAAGCATGTTGCTGTTGCAGAAGTTGAGTCTTGATTAAACCCACCAATGTTTCAGCATATAGTCTTTCATTGCCCACTGGTTCTGGAGGAATCTCCAACTTCTGACTAAGCATCCTTTCCATAAGTCTCTTGGGCAATGGATACGTTCTTTCAGCAAGCATGCAGACTGTGATTCCACCCTTAGTTTCAAGCACATGCATACGAGGGAGAGGATAGAATCTCCAGGACTCAACCCTCCATAAATGTGAGTTCTCCCAAATGGAATGTGCTTTACTATTGGGAGAATGAGAGTTCAACAGGACTTGAAGATCTCCTAGTAAGAACATCCCAGATCCTTGTGGTGCTTTATTGCAGTAATGGGTGGTGACAAGAGTGTATAGAGTTAGTAAATCTGCCCTGTCTACCAAGTGTAGGATTTCCTTCAGAAAGGTGAATTCCATAGAAGTGTTATCCTTTCGATGAATGACATTCATCTCATCATCCTTCAGATGCCAATTGTCCAACACATTTTGATCTTCCTCAGGAAAATCAGTAGCAGAACCCTCTATAATGAAAGTTGAGTCATCAGATTCAAGATCCAAGGGAGTTCTTTTGGCCATCCTCTTCTTCCGCCTACCAGGCTTATAGATCTCCTTAGATGGGACATCTTCAGTTTCTTCATTAACAATCGTGGTAGGACTTGAAGAAGTAGAAGGGGACTTAGTTGGAACACCTCCTCGTAGTGCATTCATCCTGTGAAGTATCTTTCTCGCCTGAGTAGACTTGACAGTTGGTGTTTCAGGTTTCTTAACCAACTCTTTATTTATGAGGTCAACAGGTGCCTCATGTGGAACAGTAGCTGGCAAATCTTGTGCTTCAGTAGCATCTCCTTCTTTATCAGCAGAATGCTCTGGTGAGTTTACCTTCGAGGGCACAAGAGGAGTGGATAAGGCTTCAGCAGAAACAACAACAGATTCAGCAGAAGAGCCTTTGTCAGAAGAGGGAGCAACTTCAGTAGTTGCTTTAGCAGGAACAACTGGATAGACCACCTTGGGTGGAACATCATCAAATTTCTCCACCACATTAAATAATTTGGGTCTTTTGGCTTCTGGAGCAACTGTATTTCCAGCAATTCTTTTTAGGCTAGAGGAAGGTGTGGAGGTAGAGGAAGAGTTCTTCTTAATCATGTTGTACAGGCGATACAATTCTGGATCAGATAAAGCCACAACTTGCTTCATTGACAAACCACTGTTAAACACAGAGGAGCTCTGATATTTTACCAAAGTTCTTATCTCTGTTTTAGTTGGTGGTCTTTCTCTTTTAGCTCTATTCTTTTGAGCAGTCATCTCTTTCCTCTTGGCAGCTGCCTCTAGCTTCCTTTGTTGTCCCTGAGCCATCATTTGAGCCACAAAATCTTTACTATTAAATTCTGCTCCCAAGATGCTCTGAGCAAGTGAAGGTTTTGAAATAACTTGCTGAGTTAGAGCATCCCAGTGTTCAGTAGGCATCTGAACACGCATAGCATCCAGTTCCCTTCGTCTCTCAGGAGTCAAGTTTGAAGAATCCTCTGCTTCAAGGTGTTTAGCCAATGATTCACTTTCCTTTGACTTTTCAAATTCAGCCAACCGACTTTCTTGACCCTGCCTTTCCTCTTCACTTATCAATTCTGGACCAAGCTCATCTTCAGGAGAAACATGTTGATGGAGGTCTTCAACTGGAGTGGTCAAGACAACATCAGCAGAATGATCTGCTGAAGGTGAAGGGCCTGTTGTTTCTTGAACAGTTGAAGGTTGATCATGATCCGAAGATACATCCTCCACTTGCCAACACCAGGTTCCTTTGAAGCTTCAGAAGAAACCTTACATAAATAAGATCTCTTTCTTCTTTTGTAAAGGGCAGGTTCCTTATTCTTTGAGGGCTCAGCAACCATTGATGAAGGATCATTAAGAGACACATCAGCCAACATATCAAGAGACTCAAATTGAGGTTCATCTTGTTCTTCATCAGAAGAAACCATAAGCTTCCTTTTGGACTGATGCCCAAGCTGTTCTTCTAACCCCTTAACAATGATTCTCAATTCCACGATCTCATTACCAAGAGAAGATTTGGTCTGAGCAAGTTCCTTTTTGAGATCTGCCACTTCAGTTGCATACCTGTTCACAAGAGTATAGACTGATGTAAGAGTAATTGGGTCCTCAGCTCCACCACCTGATTGCTCAGTGGAAATGGGAGCTTCATTGGACCTTTCAGGAGAAACATGGTCTTGCTCAGAATGAGAAGGATCTTCATTGAGAGGATCCCTAACAGGACTAGGTGTGGCCAGTCTATTGATATCAGTCTCAGACTCATCATGAGTAACCTGTGTGGGTGGTGGACTAGGACAAGATGAAGGAGTTGGTGTTGGTGGAGGCTGGTCTGGAGCAACATGAGATGCTTCAGTAGTTGATGAGGGGCCCTCATCAATGTTAACTGATGGATTACCATCAGTAGCAACAATTGAAGAAGGTGGCTGATTAGCACCATTCTCCTCATCAGCAGCCTCATTGCCTTGAGGCAACATGGCTGCAAGCAAGGGATGATGTTCCCCCTAAAAATGAGTTCTCATAGTTGCAAACAATTTAGCAGTTAAAACACCTATGGGATAAAAGGATTGGTCTTGGGTAGTGGTGTCTAAGATCATTTACAGAAACCTCGGATACATAAAAAACTTAGTCTTTTTCCTTTGAATAAACTTAGTCTCAACCATGTTTTCAAAAATAAACTTAGAAAAATTATAAGTTACCCCTTGGGAAAGACACACAATACCACATCCCAGTTGGGTAGAAAACTGGTCCCATCCTCCTGACTTGTTGCTTATGCACTGAAGCAACGTGTGAACCAAGAACCTCCACATAGGGCTAAGTTCCTTTTCCAGCCATATGTCAGTCCTCGTACCTCGATAGCCAATCGCTCTCACCCAAGAAGCACCTCCACCGATTAGAGTGATATACTCCATCAACATCTTCCATCGAAGCTTCCTCCTTATCGACTCTTCCGTAACCACATGCTACATTTCGTCAATCGTAGCCATCTCTGCTTTCACTTCGTTTTGAAGCGGATGCCCAAACAGCAGTAATGCGATTCATATATTGCATTTGGAGAATGTGTTAGAGCATAACAAATCTTGGACCTTTTCAAGAATCCCACCATTGGCTCATACAACTCATCATCTTTAGCTTTTCCCAGAAAAGCAACTTTGTTGTGATCCTTCTTAAATTCAAGTGCCATGTGATGATTTGAGATTTTTAGGGTTATGTTTCTCGTAATGGTGAGTGTTTTGGATACAAGAGGAGAGTGAATCGGTTTATTTTTGAAGTGAAAATATGAGAGTGAAGGTTTGGTAGAGTTGCCCAAAATGTAGTCAAAACAGACACAAAAACAACACAAACAGAGACAAACAAACTAAAGAATTATTAGAAAGTTAGTGTCAGCAAGCAAAATTAGACAAAATTCTACAAAGCAAAATTAGACAAATTAGACAAAAATCTACAAAGTTTGCACAAATCCTCCCCTAAGGCATATGCCTCCCCTGAGGCCTATGCCTCCCCTTAAACTTTGCAGTCAAGGGTTTAGCATTCCAATATTGACCACAAGGTGTGAAAACCTTGGTCCATCAAAAGATTTTGTTAACAAATACGCCACATTATCATCGATGAATTTTAGCCACTTTTATCAAATGTTTTCATAAGCATCTCTTATAAAGTGGTGCTCGATTTCAATGTGTTTTGTTCGATTGTGAAAAACTGGATTTTGACTATGCATATGGTACTTTGATTATCAATAAAGATTGTTGTGTTCATGAAGGAACAAAATTGTGCATCATATCTACTTCCCGGACATGCTTCGGAACAACCACTATCAACAATACCAATATCTTTACGCTTAAGGGATGATCCTGAGACAACAAAAATATATACATACAGTTAGTATTCAAAGGAGGTTCAAGTCATTCTTGACTTGAACCAAATATATGGATCACAGGTGTTTAGCCATGAAGATCTAGAGGATCCACCATTGTTCTTGGTCCTCCATTGATGATTGGGTCCTTGACGGTCTAAGAACAACTCGCTTTGAGGGCTTCAAAGAAGACTCCCATATCCCATCCCAAAGATACATAGAGTCATCATATGTAGACCAATAACCATGATTAAAGTATGGGCTAGTTGGTTGCACATAAGGTCCTGCAATGAACTTCTCCAATGAGAGTCATTATGAGCTGCTTGTGGGACATAAGGTGGAATATTATTAACATTGGTCCACTTTGATCTAGGTTTCTGCTGAGTAGCACATGCACCCAATCTTTGCTCATAGAAATCACAATCCTTAATTAAGTGAAATTTACTTCCACATACAAAACATGTCTTCCTCTTGGAAGGTTTATTCAAATATGGAGATGTTTGATTACATGCGTATACTTAAATCGAAACATTCAAGGAATTGTTTTAATGATCGATTATGCAAAGATTTAAAGATAAATCTTCGTGAGAAACTGTCTTGAAGTAGATTCCTCAGACTTCCTAGAAGGCTTGTAACTTGTTGGGGTGCGTGCTTGGGTGTTGGCTCGGGTGTGGGCTTGGGAAGGTCGGACTTCTCATTTGAATCACGCTTTCATAGGAAGTAGACCCTTGATCCGATGAATTGTCCTTTGTCGGGGCAAGAGACAAAGTCATTAGATGAGGTATCAGTGCAGCAAGTCTTTGACTTTTGCCATAGAGATGGTGTGATCCATCAAAGTCATCAGAGGTGGATAGGTCAATGGGCATGAATACACCTCTAATAGGTCCAGGGACAACATGCATTTTACCTTCTTTTACAAAGTTAGCTAACCCTGCTGGTGTTGATTTACGACCATCAATCCTAGCTTCCAATCCTACATACTTTTGAAAACCTAAACCTAAGCCCGAGGTTCTGATTGATTTTATAGATTTCTCTAGCCGATTGTCACCGAAATTAACCATTGATTATGCCTAGCTATTTCCTCCTAGTTTTCTTTAAGCTCTAGGTTCTCGAGACACGACTTCACCTTTGCTTTCTCGAGATAGTTTTAAGTAATTATTTGCAACTTCTAGATCAAACTAACACCTTTATCTTTTCTTCATAAGCTATTTGATTCTTTTGAAACCATACCTTTTGTCTTTCTCTTGTTTTTAATGCTAGTTTATGAGCTTCATTATCAATATAGCATTCATCGAACTTAGGTTTCATAGAATCATAAGCTTCTTTAAGTTCGTTGTATCTTACACTACACCCAAATATCTGAGTTGTGTACACGAGATAGTCCCATCAAGGCAAAGCTGATCATTTCTTTCATCCAAGTACACCTTGCCGACAATCCAAGCTTATCATGTCGTGACTTCCTCATTAAGCGGTTCATGTGCGGTCCGGTTGACTTGTTCATCCATAGTGAGAAGAGCTGCTCAAGCTCCGACTTCCTTTGTTTCTACGATAGGAAATGTAGTTAGCTCCATCTCCACTCTTCTGTCTTTGCATTCCTTGAGAAATGCCCCATCGGTGGCAAGTGAAACACTTGACTTTTCTCTGTCAAAGCGGTGGTTCCTTTCCTTGAAGGCAAAATTCCTTCGGACTTCTCTTCAAACCTTTTGATATCCACTGAAAGTAATGCCACTTGCATTTTCAGTTTCATCTCCTCCATTTCAAGTGGGTCCACCTGATCAAAGTCTTCATATGCAAGATACTGCTGAGTATCATAATCAGCAACAAATGAACGAAGAACATCCTCCATCACACTACTAGTCTTAGCTTGAGAACATGGTGGAGTGGGACGAGTGTTATGTGGTGGAGTGGGAGTGCAAGATGATGATGGAAAGTGGGTTGAACTAGGAGCATGTACCATCATGTTGGAGTGAGATGTCCTAACAAAAGCTGCATGGCCAGAAGAAGATGCACGGTAGGGAGTTCGACATCGGGTTCAAGAGATGCGAAGTGCGTTGTGCAGCTCATCAAAGGTGAGCATGTCCAACCCACCTTTAGCCTTGAGGGCTATGCTTACATGTAACCATGATGGAGGCAAGGATCGTGGAACTTTGAATTGCAATCATCATTGTTAGGTTTTGCATTCAATTTGGTTTAGTGACTCAAAATCCTATGAAACCTGTCGTATCCTTGTGGATACCCTCTTCTTCCGAGATGTTGAAGTCTTGAAATTGTTGTCTCAAAGCATGGACTTCCTCATTCTCCTCGATTCTTCATTGCCACCGAACCTTGCTTTGAGAGCCATCCAAATATCCTTTGCATCATCCATGTGGTGAAAATCACATAGGTGATCTTCGTGAATAGCTTGAAGAAGGATAGTTTTACTTTGTGCTCTCTCTGCATAGCCAAGACCTCTTCAAGCAGATTTGGGAGGAGCCATGATAAACTTCCATCCCCGTCGGAATCATTTCTTTAGATTGTTTCCTTTCTTCACTATCTCCCCTGATTCCAATCAATATTGGAAATCCAGTTTTCCATCTTCATAGTCCAAAGATCATACTCTTCCCTTTTTAAATAAGGAAACTTACCATTACTGTTTGAAAGACTAAGTTGTTGCATGGAAGTGGTGTTGGTGTTGTTGGTCTTGGTGACTTCATTTTCATTATCAGATCCAGGCATGGTGGATGTAAGTTTGGTTGTATGGGGGTGTATATGGTTCTTAGTATCGTAGTGACTTTCCCGAGGCTCTGATACCACTTGTTGAAAACACACAGACCTTGAAAGATCTTAAGCACTCGGAGATCGTTAGTGTTGCCTATGTAATCACAAGCAAACTAAAAGAAGATCTCTACAACTCGTATTCTATAGCGGAATGAAAATACAAGTTACAATAACTAAGAACTCTTAGATCCTCTATGGATCTTTTGTTTATTTTGAAACTCCATGTTTCGGATATTACAAGACTTGAAAGGCTTAGAAAAACTTTTTAATACAAACTATTATGGTTTCTTTTATAGAGAAGAAACCCTAATCACTCACTAGCATATACTACGCATGCTCCTAACATATATAGACTACTCATGTACTGGACAAGCATGCAACTAAACATGTTTTGTCCCATACACAACATGGGTAATCACTAAACTACATTGAGTAATACAATCAGTCACATGTTAACCTTGGGCAGTTAACAAATAAAGATGGGCTAGCATTAAATACTACGGCGCCAAACTGTCCTTCATACGGCGCCTCTCTTTCCTACGTGGATTCGCAGTAATCAGAATCACGAATGCTAACACTTCACCGATGTATAACAGTAGAATCCATTCCTTCGTGAAACTCTTCAGCAGATACATCGCAGATCGATGGTTTATCGTAATTCCCAACAATCGAAAAAGCGATTAGTTCAAAACCGAATCCTTTGGATACGGATCCCCAAGTTAATGGTTCCCTTGATGTATCGGAGGATTCTTTTAGCCTTAGAGATGTGGGTTTCAGTTGGTCTTGACTGATAACGGGAGCATATATAAACGGCAAAGACTATATCAGGCCTGCTAGCTGTTAGATACATGAGAGACCCAATAATACTACGGTATTTGGTAGGGTCGACTAGTTTCCCATGTAAATTAGCGTCTAGCTTTTTGGTATGAGTCATTGGTGTGGCATAAGTGTCACATGTTTTCATTCCAAATTTTTGTAATAATTCAAGGGCATATTTGGACTGACTCAAGAAAATACCACGGGGTGATTGATGAACTTGCACTCCTAGAAAGAACGTAAGTTCACCCATCATGGACATTTCAAAAATTTTCTTCATTAGTTTTGCAAAAGCGATTGAGTACTTTTTATGTGTAGACCCAAAAATGATGTCATCCACGTAAATTTAAACAATTAAGATATGTGCCCCGTGATATTGTATAAAAAGAGTAGGGTCGACCGAACCTTTGGTGAAATTATTGGCAATGAGGAAAGATGATAGCTTATCGTACCATGCCGGAGGAGCTTGTTTGAGACCATACAGAGCTTTGTTTAGTTTGTAGACATGGTTCGGGAACTCAGGATCAATGAATCCATCTGGTTGGCTGACATAAACCGTTTCTTTAAGTTGTCCATTAAGAAACGCAGTTTGACATCCATCGATGAACCGTCATATTCATATGAGCCGCGACGCGAGAAATATCCGAACACCTCAAGAAGAGGAACCGGAGCAAAAGATTCTTCAAAGTCTATACCCTCTTCCCGACGATAACCCTTAGCAACTAGGCGTGACTTGTTTCGGATTACGTTCCTTCAAACATCCAATTTGTTCTTCCAAATCCATTTGAGACCAATGACGAGACCCTATTAGTCTTTCAACCAGTTCCCATACTTCAAGGCGTTTGAATTGGTTGAGTTCTTCTTGCATGGATTCGATCCGGTTGTCTTTTGTCATTGCGTCTTTGATGTTTTTAGGTTCGCATGGCAGACGGTGAGTGCATAAATGCAATGTTCACCATCCGAGTGAAGACGTTGTCTTATAACGATCGGTTGATTCGGGTTGCCAATAATATTTTCTAGAGGATGGTCTTTTGTCCATTTATGTGTAGAGGTTGATGTTGGTATACATTATGCAGATTAGAGGATTCAAATGGCTTGTAGATGATTCCGCGACATCGTGCAACAGATCTCATTAGCAAACGGGTTAAAGACGCATTTGGATCAAAATCTGCGGTGGGGTGCGTCATTAAGAACATCATCACGGTTCATCATTGTTGGAAGCGGTTTGTTCAAGCTGTGTGTGGAGTCAATGGTGGTGCTTCAACCGTAGTTGTTGTAGCAGTGTATTAGGTATAAGATTAGTTTCGGGTTGAGGCGAAACAAATGGATACACACAGAGCACGTTCATCAATATCGTCCATTGAATGGATGAGCAAATAGCCTTTCCATTTGTTGACGTAGTGTGAGTGCTTAGTTCGGTGATGATGGGGTTTGGGGAAGTTTAAGCGGTTGTGACCGGGTTCCAAGTCATTATACTCGGAAGCCATTTAGTGAGTTCATCAAAATGAGCATGAATCGTTTCCATAACCTCCTTTGTTCGACGATTCTAGATTGAAACCTTTAGAATTATCACAATATCCAATAAAGACTCCAATGTCGACTTTGGCTTTAAGTTTTCCAAAGTCATCACGATCATTATTCGGATAGCAAAGAGATCCAAAGACATGAAAGTGTTTGAGATTTGGTTTTGTTGTGGACAAGCTCGAAAGGTGTTTTGTTGTGGCATTTTGTAATCATAGGCGGTTTTGAGTATAGCATGCGATGAATCGACCGCCCACAAGTAATCTGGGAGTTTAGCATTGATTAACATTGTTCTTGCGACTTCTACTAACGTTCGGTTTCGTCTTTCAACAACTCCGTTTTGTTCGGTGTACGTGCAATAGATGTCGATGTCAATTCCACTTTCTCATAAAAGTCACGAAGAGTTTTGTTAACAAATTCGGTTCCTTTGTGCATTTGGATTTGTCGATGGTGTTTTGAGTCGAACACTGTATTTTCATGAGAAAGGTGATGATCGTCTGTGGAGCTTGGTCTTTGCTTGAAGAAAGTAGACCCAAGTCCAGCGTGAATAGTCATCAACAATTACTAAGATGTAGCGTTTGCCATTGATCGCTTGCACGCACATCGGGCCACACAAATCCATGTGAAGAAGATGAAGCACATCTTTGAGGCGTGTTCCACCTTTGAAGGAAAATGAGCACGAGTGCTTTTCCTTGTTCAAGTCGAGCAAAGGTGATATTTTGAATCTAGGAATCGGGAGTCCTTCAACTAGTTTGTGTCGAGCAAGGTTGGTGATGGTTTGAAAGTTTAGATGTGAGAGACGATGGTGCCATAGCCGAGATTTTGTTGATGTTGCCTTTGAAAGTAAGCGGATGGGAGATGAAGCAACCATGTCTTGCATAGAGATAGTGTAAAGACTAGAATTGCGCGAGCGAACATAAGGTCGTTCCTTGTAGATCACGAATGAAACAAGATTTCTCCCCAGCAACTTCCAAATCTCCATCACGTAACCCGACCACTCGAAAGCAGTTGTGACCAAGGCCTTCCACATAATAAACCCTACTAATTTCGATGTTCCCATTGATATAGTCTCAGTAGCCCATGATAGCTGCGAGTGATCATTCCGAATCGCGATTGCCAATGAACTTTGCAATAAAGTTTGATAATAGTTTAAGGTTGCACGTCATATGTAGGAACATCCGCTATCAACAATCAGAGAATGATCAGTATCACTGCATTACACACGAGACGACACGGATGGAATAGAAGTAGATGTGGAACCGAAATGTTAGAGGTTAGGAGCGATTGTAATAGACATACACACATCAATAACTTTAGGCATCCATTTAAATCCTAGAGTGTTATATATCCATTTCGCCATCTATAACTACTATTTGCTTTAGTCTTAGTGAATGCACTAGGTGGTACAACATTCTTTGGAGGTGAAACTGGAGCTACAATGTGGTTCTTAGATTCGAAAGAGGGCGGTCTACCAAGCACAGACTTAGAATGATTAGTGGGCCTAGAGGTATTCCGATTCTTAGGATTCCTTAAGCGAGAGATTATAGCTTTAGCAACACATTTGTCATGAGAATCGAATTCATACTTTTCGACAAATAACACAAGGTGCATCGATGAATATCAAAAGTACTTAAAGGTTTAGCATTAGTTACATCACTATTTCTATTACATTTGCGGACGCAATATCTATAGTGGAAGCAACATGAGTCTTATTCATAGTCCTAGGGTGTTCTTCTACTTTAGCATTCCTTATTGATCTTTTCTTAGGTCGCAACTTCCTATTCTTGATGTAGTGCTCCTAGGCGTGAAGTGCGGACGTTTGGAAAAACGCAACTATTCTGTTTCGGTAGAAGGAAGCACGTTAGCAACTTGTGATTTGGCGGTAGGGATTCTAGGTTCACGATTACTAAGTGTTCCGGTGCTATTCTCTTAATCACGATGGCGGAAGTTGTTCATACTTTCCTAACATTTCTCTTAACTTAATGATAGTGTGAATCGGATCTTGATTTTCGTAAGCGAAGATTTCGGCCAAAATTCATGACTTCTTTAGTATGTGCAAGAAAATGATCAAGTTCGTTAGATGCTTCATCATGAGTCTGTTTGAGTAAATCAGATATGACACCATTTTCCTTTTTGACTGTTGCAAGTTCTTGTTCATATTTTGAGATTTGACTCTTAACAGACACGTTTTGATCATCCAGTTGCTCAAGTTTTGGATTAACATTGTTTGAACGCAACTGGGCGATTTTGTTTTGAAAAGCAAGTTGTTGATTATGAATATCTTTTTGACACCAATTAAGACGACGTATTACATTGGAAAGTTCGTTTGACAATCGTTCATTTTCAACTTTTAAAGACTCGATCTGAAGCATATTATCAGTATTCTCAACAGTTTCAACAGAGTCAGCAGAGATATAATCAGATGCATTATCAAGAGTATACAACAACACAACATTATGGATATCAGCACAGATAACATCTTTCAAGAGTCGATCAACATCTTTTCTCAACAATTTCTTTTTACATTTAGTATTAGAAATAGATGTTTACATTTTCTCAAGACGACCTTCATCAATCCAAGTTCCTTATGAAAATCCTGTTCCCAAGACAATGCACAACTTTTCAAATTTTTAACATTTGGTAAAGATTTTCTGAAAATGTCTCTTTGGTCTCGCGCCGAGGCGATTGAAAATGTTGAACTTTTATTTGAATGATATTCTATCTCATGTTGTAAAGTTTTGAGGTCACCATGAAAAGGTCAAAATATCTAAGAATTTTGCGATTTTCGGTTTTGAGTTTACTTCACTAATGGAAGGTAAAGGACCATAAATTTGTGCATAACTGGTTGGGGATTAACATTAGAAGATTGAGACATTTTATGATAATCCTTGGTGTGTTAGAAGAATCCGGTTGTGTGTGAAAGTGACCGCTTTAGAATAGTTAAAAGGTTTGTTGTAAACAACGCTTTTAATTTTGATCGACTCGCGTCTTCGAATCTAATTCCTCTTGACGATGATATTCAACAACACTCATAATGTAATTATCAATTTTATATTTTGCCTTTGAAACTTGAGGATTTGGTTTGAATGCTTTGGTTGAAAGCTTAGGTTTGTAGTCGACAGATTCGGTCCATATCCATTTGGATTGGGTTTTAAAGTAAACTTTTCAATAGCGATTCTCGACTCACCATGTTTGTAAACAACGATTGTAAACTCTTTAAGTTTGTGTTGCAAGTCGATAATTTCTTCAAGATGATCATCTATTCGTTTTGTTGAATGCTTTTGTATGCAGAGAACTATTTTTGACAAGTTAACAACTCAAATTTTAGCTTTTGACTTTCCAAGGTGAGTGTGTTAATTTGTTTTTATATTCATGTTTCGATTGTTCTATTTCGCACAACAAAGCATTCTTGAGCGGCTAGATCACGATCCGTCTCTAAATATTTTTCGCTTTGATAAGATTTAGTAAAATTTGCTTCAAAACCTTTTTCACGTTTTCTTGAGTTTTGAAAAAGTTGAGTTGCTTTTGTAAACATTCAAAATCCTTGGTTATGATTGCATTTTACTTTTCAAGTCTGATTAATTGCACGACATTCTTCCACTATGGTTTGTTGGTCTTTAATTAAGCGAGCAAAATCTGGATGAGGCAAAGTTGGGCGTGTTCAGCGTGAGTCACAACATGATCATTATTTAGATCCTCAAGTATAACCACGGAGTCAATTTGATTATCAATGGAAACCATAAGGTCATCTTGATCGTCAAATGTAACTACGGGTCTAAGCGAAAATCGTCGGAATGAGATGTGGATGACTCATTTGAACATTCCGAGCCTTACGATTCGGATGTTGGCGGAGATATTAGATCGAGATAAATATGGTTTGTTCGGTGCACGAGACAAGCCATCGGTGTCATACACTGGGCTGTGTCACTCATGTGTAACTCATGCATATTAGCCATCAACATAATGTTTGCATTGGCACCGCAAGTCCTCCGTATCATCATCGAGTGCATTTGCCATAAAGCTCTGTTCTTTGTCGTGAGAGTTCCACCGACTTCATCCTTAAGAGCCAAAAGAAAAGCCTCTTTGTGATAAGCACGCCCTAGTCCTCGGCTTTGGGCATGCATTAGCCAGTGTCCCTTCTCATTGCGGTTGTAGCATCAAGACCATTCAACCCATTCGAGCATTTCCTGTTCCACCACTTGAGCTCATTGTTATTCCTACCCACAACATTAAACCCTTGACCACTTGCCCATCGGACGACCATAACCACGATTCGAACCTCAACTCGTCTATTGTTCACTGACTGATTCCTTGTGTTAGATGAGGAGCGAATCGATTGTTGGATTTGTTGGTATAACGGCCAAAAGCATTAGCAATCATAACAAATCCTTGTTGCAATGCTTCGAACGGATCGATTTCCTCCTTAGCTTCACTGACAAGTGCTTGAGCATTGTTGTTGTTGTATGGAACCAATTCATTTTGTTGAGATTGTTGCTATGAAGGATCATTTGGTGTGATTGCAGCAGTTAGTTGAGTTGCTGGTTGAGGAGAATAACTGTTTTGAGCATACATGGCAAGTTGTTGATTTTCCGGATGTGTAGGTGGAGCAATTTGAGCACGGAGAATCCTTTCCCTATCAACTTCCTTTTCATGAGGCTTTAAGTAATCATACAACAATCCGTATGTAGAATGATGCATGTTCTTCGCTTGACGGAGAAAAATGACATACTTCTCCCATTCAGGACCAAGACTACTTAGGAACTTAGTATTAACTGCAATTCTTAGCATAATGATGTTGTGTTTATCCAAATCATTTATGATGTCTTAAAATCGATGATGATAAGACTCGAGTGTCTCTCGAGTTCAATCATGAAGTGTTCATAAGCCAAGTAAATTTTGGATTCCATATCCTCCACGATTGAGTGTAGATCCTCCATAAGAAGATGAATATGTTCCACATTGCCTTTGCGGTCTTTTGAGCATCAACACTGCGAAGAATTGGGTTTAGTAATCCTAAAAGGATATATTGCATTGCAAGCTCATCGACTTCATAGTGTAGAAGTTCTTTCGGATTCGTGTATGCAACAAGAGCAATGTTTGATTGTTCATCTCTTGGTGGATTAGCATCGGATCTCCGGTACAATGATGATGAGGCATCCGAAATGGACCTTCCAAGATAACCTTCTTTAAGAACTTTCCATGTGGCTTCTTCGGATCACAAAACCTAAAGAACCTAATCACCCATTGATCGTAGTTTCTGGAGTGAGCATTGGAGGTCTATCAAGTGATCCACCTCATGAATTGATTGTTGATTGCTAAAGCTTCACATCTTTGCAAACCAAGTGGGTTCCTTCATAGTGTTCCTTGATGGATGTTGATTGAATTCATTAGTGTAGGGTTGAACTTGAAGACTTGGTGGTGGTTGAACCATTTGAGGTGGTGGAATTGCTCCGAGTTGTGGAGTATGTTGTTGATTAAGTTGTTGTTGATAAATTGCTTGTTGTTGATTCCATTGTTGATGTTGTGGAGATAATTGTTGTTGACGTTGAGTATAAGTGTAAGGGAAATAGTTAAAGTATGGTGGTTGTGACATGTTGAAACACTTGCGTTATAAAAATGGATCTTTGTAGTCGAATGAACCTTTGTTGATGAAGTATCCTTAGGCGTAGAAACCACAATAAACCAAGTAGCACTTATGCGTAAAAACACCAACGTTACGCGTAACAATCAAGAGTTACGCGTAGGTTTAGCTTACGCGTAAGTAGGAAAAAGACACTAAAGTTATGCGTAGACACAAATTTAGGTGTAGAAACTTAGGCGTAGGATTACCTTATGCGTAAGACTAGGCTTAGGCGTAAGATGAATCTTATGCGTAGGATTTTCTACGCGTAAGCTTATGCTTATGCGTAAGTTTAGGGTTTTGCCCAAATGATCTTTTACACTCTCACAAAGGCAAAAGATATCCAAAGTCGACGATTTTCAGGCTTATCCAAGCAAGAAAACACGGAGTAAACCACTAAATCGAAGATCAAACCACGGATAAAGTTACGCGTAGAACTAGGGTTTTGATCTGGCGTAGCTTTACTCGTAAAAATTGATTTTGCCCAAAGATGTTTCTAAACCGATTTTTGTGATGAGATAGCTTCAATATCACCAAAATAACACAAAAATGTGAAACTTGATGAACCAAAACTTCTAAAAGCTATACGCGAGGATGAAACCCTCGTATAAAACTAGTTTAAAACAATGATCCACGATAAAGTTTGAAACTTTTGCCAAAAAGCAGTTATTTTAACACCTTAAAACGTTGAAAGGACAAGAATCTTGGATTCAAAAGTGTAAAAAATACGTTTTTAAGCCAACCAAAGTATCAAGGACGATATGTACGTTCTACGCATAGGACCAAAAACCCACTTCAAGAAACAATACGTTCACCCAACTATTAGGCGATTGATACCACTGTTAGGTCACTAGTTTTACAACACAAACACAATAGAAAGAAATAGAGAGGAGAATAGATCGGTTGAACAACAAATAAACACACACACACGTTAATACTTGACCGGTTATGCGTAAGGTATGTGAAAGAGAGTAAATTGAACAACCAACCCTCAAGTGAGGGTTATACAAGAGTATTTATAGGAAGGAAGCTAGGGCAACACTCCTAGTTCCCATCCTTTTCCTTATGGGCTTGGGCCTAAGCTCATGGGCCTTCTACATAAGCTTAAGGCTAATAACAAACATAAAGGCCATAATTAAGCTAACTATTACATATGAATCACTAACACTTGATTTAGGTTTAGGAGTGATTCCAACAACCTTTATTAAAGTTAAAACACGGTTTGTGTACCTTATTCGTGGAGGAAGAAGAGCGACGTGCATTGGACCCGGAATTGGCCAATAAAGCCATTGGAGAGGATGATGTAGCATCAACAAAGGTGTTATATCCTCGTATTTTCAATCACATCTCTTCCGTAGTTAGCATAGACTGAACGGTTTGAGGTCGGGAAATGGCTCGCAATGAGAAATGATGGTCGATATGTTGTCATACCTTGCAGGTAAGCCTTCAGGAGCAAATGTCACCACATCATCGGAATTCATACGCGACCCAAGGCTAGACAATATTGTGGCAATTGATTCGATCTTTCGAAAGTATGCATCAATGGTCATATCGCCAAGTTTCAAGGAACGTAGTTTCGCCTTCAAAGCAATGGATCATGTACGTTTGTTGTCATGAAAGATATCGGAAAGTATGTCCCATGCTTGCTTAGCCGATTGCGGATTTTCAACCACAAGTCTTGGTTGAAGAGTTTTTGACACTGTAACAAAGATCCAAGATAGAATAACAGTGTCGATATTAAGCCATTTAGAATGGGGAGGTGGCTTATTGCTTGTGGAGACACTTTTGTCTTTCTTGTCCATGAGATGATTCAAAAGAGAATTTCCTCTACAAATATTGAGGAAAAAATAAACCCACGAGGAGTAGTTCATCTCATATACGTCTAACTTGACGGGAATGAGATTGTTTAGGTTTGTGATGGCCATGAGTTTGTCGAAGAGGAGAATGAGGGGTTGTGAGGGAGTTTCAATGACCGTCATGTTGTATGATTTTGTGTGAAAATGATGAAGTATGAAGGTAGGGTTTTGATACGTAACAAATAAGCCAAAAAGAAAAGCAGTCGATTAGTTTGTTAACTAATCCAACGATCGACCTATACTTACAATAAAATTTGTCGACTGGTTATATCTATCAACCAACGTTCGACACTAACCAAATCAATAACAAATTAGTCGACTGGTTATATCTAGGGAACCAACGATAGACTAGAAGAAACTTGTAAAAAAGAAGCAGCGAAAACTGAAAAAGGAGGTGTGATTTAGGGTATAGGTACAACTCGTGATACCATGTAAGTGTAATGTATATCGTGTATATTGAATGAATACCGAGAGTACAAAAACCGGATACAAATAGGGATACAACCCTAGAGTTACATGGGCTAAGGCCTACATAAACTAATATTGGGCCTATACAATTATCGACTAATAGAAACAAGCCCTACTGTAATCATAACATTATTAACCTGACCCAGTGCATCATCTTATACTACAGTTTGGGACGATTACCCAACCTGTCCACTATATCAGGCCTCTCTAAAATCCTTTTTATTATGAATCTCCTCGGGCCACCTTTTTAATCACTTCAGATATTCTACCTTCTTGGCTATATTCACAAAAATTTGCTTTGATTGAAAGATCGCCTCTTAATATTAGAAACACTCGTTAGTTTGACTCAAAAAATTGGTCTTGCAATATTAAATTATTTAAAAAGGTAAATGCGTAACACTATCTTATATGATTTGGTCTCTTTGGTCACTGAAGAAGTTGCAATTTCAACATGTAATTTGTTGTACTCTTATAGGTGAACTTTACCAAATGACTATGAATCGATAAATACTAGTTCTGAATTTGCAAAATAACTTTATTGTCGTACGACTTTTGCAAAGTACTTGGCTTGACATGAGAGACCAATGTTTACATTGAACTTGAGAGTAACAACCATAAAAAAGGAATCTGTTCTTCTATTAGAACTTGAATAGACATTACCAATTTTTGGATATATGATGATTCTCATTACCCTTGTTGGCCGAATGACATAACGACTTAACTTAGTATCCTGTTGCCTGTATTTCCCCTTGTGAATTCGCCGACTACTTGCTATCTTGAATGTATACATATAATAGTTATAGACTTATAGTGGATCAACTTATTTGCTTTAGTGTGAGAATCTAATTGTAGGTTTCTGCAAGCACTCCATGAATGGGATCATCAAACTATAAGGTTCTTCTCCTAAGTCACTTTTACAACGATGCTTGGAATTGGTGATCCAAATGGTTTTATGATGTGGCCTAGAAATTAAAATGACGACCCTTAGTGAAATTTCAAAAGAATTAGTTTACGGAGTAGGCTTTGATTTGGTCCGATGCCCTATACGCTCTAAGCTGTAAACAGCTGATACTGATCATGGGGAAGCGGGTGTGGACCTGTTAGGTTGAGATTTCATCATGTTTAGGAGGCCCAATAGGTACGCGAGATCTATAAAAACTAGAGGTGTTCATAATTCGGTTTTTACCCACAGGAACCGAAAATCAAACCGAAGTGAATTAAGTATTAGGTTTTTTGGTTCAGTTTCGATGTTGGCATAACGTAAACCGCTCCGAACCAAAAACCGAATTCATATATGTACTTTTATATATTTGTATACGTAAGAAGAGCCATTAAAACTTTTTCATAGTGTAAATATAACATTTTTTAAATTTGTAAATCTTATTCTTTTAGAGGAATGTATCTTTTTTACTATGTGGTTGAGTATAAATTGTTTTAACTTTAGAAGTTAATATATTTTATGTTAAAAATCTATATTGTTAGATTTAAAATTTAAGAAATTATGTAATTCGGGTCAACACTGAATCCAATTCAAATTCTGTTTGCTCCACTTTAAATTAAGTTCGGTTCAGTTTTCGGGTATGCCTTAAAGAATTTTAACCCGAACCAATATACATCCTTAATACAAACTCGTTGGGCTTTATGGATATAAGGGGGGAGGGAATGGTCTCTCTCTCTTCCTTCATCTTTCAGTTTCTCTCTCCTTCACATCACCATTTTTTCACTCATTTTTCAAACCCATCTCTAGAGAGAATGAGCATCTTTCTAACCCTTCTCATCTTTCAGTTTCTCTCTCCTCCACATCACTATTTATTTTTTTTCAATTAACTTCAATATTTCATTAAAAATAAAAATACAAAATACATTAAATACTAAAGACAAAATACAATAAATACTCAAAACAACTACGAAATTTAAAAAAAAAATACAAGACACATTGAAAAACAAAACAACTACTAGCCATCTATGTAACACCCCAACACGACAAGGGTCCGAATGCCACATTATGGAGTCATATCAGAACATACTAATAAAAATGCAAGCGGAAGTCTTGTAAAATAAAATACCAAGTCATATAAATGAATGACTTCGAAAGGAATACAAAATCCAACATGTCAAAAGAAATGAAATATCGAAACAAATGTTCTTCCAAATGAGTCCAAAATAATAAGAGAACTAGGGTCGGTTAACTCAAAAGCTCCTACTCTCAGCCCATCAAAGCCCAGCATCCCACTTGGTACCTGCCGCATGGAAAAGAAATGCGGCTGAGCTTAAAAAGTCCAGTGAACATATATAACAAAATAAAAGCTAAACATAATAAAATTACAAAAACGAATAAGAGGAGACTGATAACAAAATCGTAACGAATGAGCACAATGAGTCTATGAGTCAATGAGGAACCTGCAGAACACAGTAATAACAGATATCCTGTAGGAACAGAAATCCAAGAAGACCAAAGCAAAGCAAAGCAGCAAATCACTAAACAAATATAAGCACATATAAAAAACCAAACATACAAGTATCGAACATAATCATATAGGAGTTGATGAACAGTATCATAATCAAAACAAGCAACCAACCAGTGTACTAGCATATCAGTCAGTGGATCAACTAAACACGAATATGGCAAAACAAAGAAATCAACTAATCATATATACATAAGCTAAGCAGAATTCTAAAATCAGTCGAAACCAACAGAATAGAATGTAAGCATGGCAATCACACAAGTCAGAAAATCAACAATTAATAAACATAATAAATATCATAACAAGTTGAGATACTAATGGACTGATAAGCATGTCAGTCACACGTATAGGAAGAAAATACTGAACGAACATCATAATTAAAATGAAGTAACTAAACAAGAATCATGGCAACTAAACAAGTCAACTAGACAGAAAATATAAGTTGAACCGTATTCCTTGATTAACCGGTAACATGAACAGAAGTGTAAACATGGTCGTCACAAATAGCAGGTAGATTACTAAATGATAGTCATATCCCTCAACATAACTTAAGAAAGCATAACATGATCAACGGATAAATCATATGATTACAAACTAGCATGGCAACCAGACAAATCAAATAGTCACATAATAGCATGGTAAGCGGATAATCAGATATTAGCATGATGAAAAATAAATCAGGTAATCACATACCAACATAGTAGACAGAGAAATCATATAATCATATACCAGCATGGTAAACAGATGGATCAAATAATCATATAATAGCATAATCATCACCTGAATCCAATAATCATATAATAACTCGGTAAACGGATGAAGTGGTAGTCTGAAGTATAAGCTTGGCAGCCAATTGAAATAGAATGAAAGCATAGTAAATCAAATGAACTGAAGACTGAGAGTAATAACCAAATGAAGTGAAGCATGAGCCCGATAGTCAAACGAATCACATAAGAATACTGTGTGAATAAGTAGTCAGTTGAATGACTGAATAAGCATAGCAAACAAACGAATCACATAATAACCAAAATTAGAATGTTGCCACGAGCACCTAATACTAAAGGAGATACTCCAACAGCCAAATCTAGCGAATCACGTATCATAACCCATATTTGACAAATCATATCAATTCCGTCAAATCATAAGTGCACAAGGAGGGGAGACCTCTCAAGTACCAAATGGAGTAGCTAACTCCTAAATGTACCAAACTGTGAGGGGGTGTATTGCACACACGCACCACATCAACAAAACTTAACTGAGTACCTAGGATGCATCCATACGCTCCCTGCAAAACAAATAAAATATACATATGCCAGTTCGAGACTGTACACACGTATTCATAATGGCCAAGTGTACACGTATCATAATCATATAATAAGGGAACGCTGGGGACTAATCACACCGCCCCAGATAGTGTCATGCCATTTGTGCATCAATGACATGGCCATGGTACCTCCATGGCTAGTTAGCTCGGGCAACTAAGCAAAACAAATCATATCATATCAAACTGATCATATAATGGAATCATATCAATAAGGGATCTCAAATGGATAACATATCAAACGAATAACTGATCGAATATCAAATCAGAGGATCATACCAAAACGAATCATATCAAATGGATCATATCAAATCAAAGCAAGCATAACACAAATCGAATATCAAAATGGACAAGAGTCATGAGAGAAAAGAAGTGTCCTTACTGAAATGACGGAATATCTGTACCTTATGCAAAGCAAGCAATTGAAAAAAGAGTCATAAGAGATGGATCACTCCCTCATCACCGGATATACACAATTTAATAATTATACATATTATTTATAATTCCACAAATGTCGAATCGGTCTTTTAATATTCAGGTTATATACCTAACATATTTTAGTGTTTTATGTTATAAAATAATAACATGCTTTTTAGACGATATTTGAATAAGGTTATGACAAATGACGGGTGTGGACCACCTTCGGAAATTACATAACACACACTACTATATTATACAAAACAATTTATAAATACGATATACAGTATGAGGTCCAGTCCATATGATGAGTCCAACTGAAAATCCAAGAATCCCATTTCGTGAGCAAGACCCAACTACGAGTCCAAAATTCATTTGCCCAGTTTAAAACGTCACCCAAAACAAAACGTGTAACACAAAACACATATATGCACCGATAATATCCTCTCAACTCTCAAATTAAAATCCCAAGTTAATGCAAAAAGAAATTCTACTACCAAACGTAGATCATTCGAATAGACCAACTCGGTACAAGCTCAACTCGAACGAAAACATGTTTCGATCTATATTTGACACTCGTACAACCCGACGTACACACTCATGCTTAACCGACTCGGTATGTTCGATCTTGACTCTCACAGCACCACTTCGACATCATGCATACGAATCCAACCTCACACACACTCACACAACATGACTCCCCTCTCGACATATACACACGACTCACACTATGCAAAATAATACATCACGACAACACAGGCACACAAACAAGATTGTAGATTCCATAGATCTGGACTCAACTAGGGTATGAGTAACATTGATTGATTGAATGCAACGGAATAAGAATAACATAATCAACATCACTAATAAGGTTTTCTTTATTCATAAAATATAAATAAACTACTATTACTACTACTACTACTACACGCTCTATGCGTTTCTAGACTCTCATTGAAGAGTTCTATATTTTGGACGGATGATTGTAACCTAGACGCCTACCCTCTTTATATAATAGAGGGTAGCTTACTAGAAAAGCTAACTATTACATAATAGGCCCTCATTGTTTCTTTTTTCTTCATTCCAGCTTATGGGTTTTGTAATCATCAAATCTGTAATTCCTAATGATAAGATCGTTTATAAGCTCTAGGGGATAACAATAACGACGATTATAATGCACAGCGGAATAAGAAAACATCGTTTGTTATTATTAACAAATTTCTTCGTTATAATCTCTAACCTACTAATCGACTAAACATCTCTACCATACTAAACACTAATCAACTAGCTAATACCCTAGGCGTTCTCCCCTAACGCATGTACACACACACACACACACCTTTGGTGTTCACATCTTGACACACAATAAATCTAATTCCCTGCCTCTCTTTATATACTAGAGAGTCTAGGGTTACAATTGACTACTAGGGACTAAATAATAAAGTCTTCTTTAATTAGTAAGTCCCTTGTCTTTCTTTCTTCATCAATTGTCTTCATAAGTCCTTCATCTTTCATATTTTTTCATAATCAACTCAAATATAATTCCTAACAATCTTCCCCTAGTTGATAATGACAAAACCAAATAAGCACGAACTTCCCCTGAAGTTAAGATGTCATGAAAGATAAAAACTTCCCCTTAAACATGCAATCACCAAGAATCTTCAAGTTGCAAACTGTCTTTGTCGCCTTTCTTCTCCTTTTTGTCATAACCCACTAGGAGAAACTAAGTAGAAGCAACTTTGATTCTAACCACCACAAACCAATATCATACGACTAATCCATCCTTCTAATGCCTCAAGATACCCTCCATGAAGTTTTCCGCAACTAAAAATGAAATTAAGGCAATAGAAATTTGAACCAATAGTACAAATACTAACAAGTAGTAGTAAAAACCTTCCCCTCGAATGATGCATGTAAATAACCATAAGAACTTGTCGAATAACTAATCACCATGATCACCAATACGTTGTAGTTCCAGCCATGAAGAACATAGTACATGCTAGAATACTAATAAAGATGACTACAATAGTATTTGTGACCAAGCATTAGTAGCATGAAGAATAGTTCTTTATATTGAACCTGATTCATGAACATCAGGTCACAACCAAAAACTCAAAATCCAAAACATCATACTTGTGTCATCTGACAACTAAAAATCCAAATCTGTCAAAGTATGTGTGTCGACAACTTCATACCAAACCAAGATTATCGAAACAGTGTGTGTAAAACCATCTCCATACTTCAAACTTATCATGCTCGACTTCCCCTTAAATCAAAAACCATACGAGAACCACAAATCCTTCTTTGTCCAATATCGAGCAATAGTTATATGAGAAGACTCCTCGAAACCATCAATATTAATGTGACCATTACTATCCATGTAAAAACGACAGTCCCACATCAAGTAAAACATAAACCATCAAATATTTAAGCAAATTGATTGACCCATAGTAGCACGTGGGAACAATAATCACCAATCACATAATACGAGTACTAACAGCAGACTATAAACTCGTAGGCCCCATCCCGTGTGCTTCAACCATTCACATACGCCATCTACTCTTTAGCATATTCACGTTAAAAATATTGGAGACCAGTATACCTTAACTTTGATATCTCCACATGTACGTGATCACTTCATTCAGCAAAACAATACCATATCCAGCAGTACTTAGTCTTTCATCTGTCATGGCAGTACTTTGCATTTGTTGTGGCAGAGCAGTACTTTGTATAAACCCTAACAGCAGTACTTTGAAACCTCCAAGCAGTACTTTGCGTCGAACATTACTTTCATCTTTCCCTTTTTAAGTTCTTTCACACAATAATTAACCATCACCATATCAAAATCCTTGAATTTGCCTTTCCTTGCATTATTAAATGTCGACCCACGAAACAATAGAATAATCCCATACATATTTGAGCTGATGACAAATCCTTTTAATGTACTACGAGATATAATAAACAAAAACTACCTTCATCTCACTATTTGCACAAGTCGACACATCAATTTAATATACTATCACAATTAATAAATCAGTACTGGCATAATCAATATCAATCTTGACCAATTTAATATACTCACCAATGTATTTACTCACAATTAAGTGATACGAGGTATGATATTGATGCAGCCAATTATCCACATGCACTTAACATGATAGCCCCACCAATCAATGATATAAATCACGTCACATATAATGATAAAATTCACTTCAGCAGCTTAAAAATTCGATTTTCATAAAAAACGTCACCTTCCTTCAGCAGCCAACTTCGACAGTGAATATCGTTTGATTGAAAGCTCAGATCGAAGATCCCTTCGGTGGAAAGTTAGAATAGTATATAGAGAACGTCCACCTAAAATTTCGTCCCGATCCAACGGTTAACGAAATGTTATCGCTGTTTGAAAACAGCCCTGCAGAAAGATACGAAAATTTTTAACAGCTTCGAATTTTGTATCTTTTCTTCGAAAAACCTTGTAGATCCCTATATCAAGAGCTCCCCGCTCTGATACCAATTGATAAGATCATTTATAAGCTCTAGAGGATAAAAATAACAACGATTATAATGCACAGCGGAATAAGAAAACATCGTTTGTTATTATTAACAAAGTTCTTCGTCATCATCTCTAACCTACTAATCGACTAAACATCTCTACCATACTAAACACTAATCGACTAACTAATACCCTAGGCGTTCTCCCCTAACGCCTGTACACACACACACCCACCTTTGGTGTTCACATCTTGACTCACAATAAATCTAATTCCTGCCTCTCTTTATATACTAGAGAGTCTAGGGTTACAATTGACTACTAGGGACTAAATAATAAAGTTTTCTTTAACAAGTAAGTCCCTTGTCTTTCTTTCTTCATCAATTGTCTTCATAAGTCCTTCATCTTTCATATTTTGTCACAATCAACTCAAATATAATTCCTAACAATCTTCCCCTAGTTGATAATGACAAAACCAAATAAGCACAAACTTCCCCTGAAGTTAAGATGTCATGAAAGATAAAAACTTCCCCTTAAACATGCATGTAATGGTGTGTGTTCAAATACTAGTATCTCTATTATATAAAGAGATATAGGGAATTAGGTTTTGATTGTGTCAAGATGTGAACACCATTAGCAAAGGTGTGTGTGTAACGTAGGCGTAGTGTATAAACGCCTAGGGATAGTTAGTTAGTCGATTAGCAGATTAGTAGTTAGTGTTAGTTAGATGATGATGAAAACCTTGTTCAATAACAAAGAATTGATTAGTTTATTCATTGTGCATGTTATTAGTATTTGTTATTGATCCCTAGATGAGCTTATAAACGATCTTATCAATTGCATCGAGGGAGCTCTTGATATAGGATCTCAAGGTTTTTCAAGAAAAAGGTAAAATTCGTCGCTTTTCAATTTCGCAACTTTCAGGATCGCTTTCAGAGGGCATAACTTTTTCTTGAATTGTTGGATGAAGCTAACATTTTTGCTGGTGCATCTCAGTATATCCATCTAACTTTTCACTGAAGGGATTGTGAATTGGAGCTCGCAATCAAAAGTTATTCAATGTCGAAGTCTGCTGCAGAAACTGAAATTTTTTCGTAAGGTTACTACAACACTATTTTGAAAAGATCATAACTTTTTCGTTAACTGTTGGATCGTGACGAAATTTTAGGTGTACGTTCTCTATATATTCATCTAACTTTCCACCGGAGGGATCGTCAATCTGAGCTTTTATGCAAAAGTTACAGGTTGTCAAACATGGCTGCTGACAAAAGTACTGCTCTTTGACAAAAGTACTGCTCTTTGTCAAAGTACTGCTCCTTGTCAAAGTGCTGCTCGTTCTGATGGTTTATGCTATACTGAATGAGTGTTTCTACTGCTGGTATTATTTGTTTCTACTGCTCGTTATTTTTGATACTACCAGTGGTGTCCGAGAAGTAACTTTGTACTGCTAGTTCTGTCCGATAACATTATTTAGTGCTGTTAGCCTTGGTCGATATCGGATAATACATAATTTTTTATTCTCGTATAGTTTTGGACTTGAGGGGAAGTCGAGCATGATAAGTTTGAAGTTCGGATGGTTTACACACACAAGATACGAGATTGGTTCACACACACAAGGAGTTTGGAAATTGTTCTTAAAGGTTTTAAAAGGCTCGTTTTTGGTTTTATTGAAGAATTGATTACGAAGAGGATTGATTATCACTTATTTGACGATGAAGTGGAATTAATTGGATGCATGTTTTATTATACCTTTTAGCAGGAGGAAACTTGTTCGTACGTTAAAGTTGTGGCTAAGACTTGGTAAATCTAGCAAGTAGTGTTTGCTATCACTTAAAGGAGTTACGTTGTTGTGCTCAGTGTCTCATTGAAGATGAGGATTTTCTCAAGAGATCGAGGTCTACTCATATATCATCAGGTATGAGTTCATAGTCACGTGGTTAGTACAAGACATAAGACGTGAGTTTGGGATGTTCTACTTCAGCATCAAGTTGGTTATACTTAGTTTTCTTCATTAGTGATCATTACATGGAGCCTACCGATTTGAAGAATCAAGAAGATGGTTAACATATGGGTTTCAGGGAAAGCTTATTGTTAAATGTTTAACCATCTACATGCATCATTCGAGGGGAAGGTTTTTACTACTACTTATTTGGTATTTCTACAATTGGTTCAAACTCTATTGCCTTAATTTCATTTTTAGCAAGCTTTTTGGTGATCTTCATGGCGGGTATCTTGAGGCATTAGAAGGATGGATTAGTCGTATGATATTGGTTCGTAGTTTTGAAGATCAAAGTTATTATATTCGCGGTTCTCCTAGTGGATTATGACAAAAAGGGGAAGAAGTACTTGGAAGCTGCAACTTGAATATTCTTGGTGATTGCATGTTTAAGGGGAAGGTCGTTTATCTTTCATCATATTAAATTCAGGGGAAGTTTGTGTTATTGGTTTGTCATTATCAACTAGGGAAGATTGTTGGAAATTATATTTGAGTTGATTATGACAAATATGAAGATGAAGGACTTATGAGACAAAGAAGACAGGGACCTACTTGTTAACGAAGTATTTATTTGGTCCTAGTAGTATTTGTAACCCCAGTATCTCATTATATAAAGATACTAGGGTTACAAATACTACTAGGACCAAGTAATAAATACTTCATTAACAAGCAGGTCCCTTGTCTTCTTTGTCTTCATAAGTCCTTCATCTTCATATTTTGTCATAATCAACTCAAATATAATTCCCAACAATCTTCCCCTAGTTGATAATGACAAAACCAATAAGCACAAACTTCCCCTGAATTTAATATGATGAAAGATAAACGAACTTTCCCTTAAACATGCAATCACCAAGAATATTCAAGTTGCAGCTTCCAAGTACTTTGGCGACACCTGAGAGATAACAAATACTAATAACATGGACAGCGGAATAAACTAATCAATTCTTTGTTATTGGGATATAAACGATCTTCAAGTTAGGGAGGATTGTTGGGATATAAAAGAGTCAAAGTGTCAAGAGTCAAAGCATCAAGTCAAAGTCTTGCTAAAGAATGAAGTCAAAATCGCTTTCGATTCATCAAAGTATCGCATGCTTAAAGGACTGATATGCAAAATCGTTAAGGGTATTATGTAATTCTAGAATGTTCTTAGATTAGTATAGTATTACTTGTCGCACAAGGTTTGTAATTGTAAACCGACTAGGGTTATCCTTAAGCCTATAAAAGGACCCCTAGGTTGGCATTAGATATGTGTTTTAGAGAGTTTTAGAGTTTACAAGAAGTACGATATTAGAGTTTTAGAATTGTTAAAGAATCTGTACAACAAGCAGATTCTTAGTGTTAATAAAATCATTAAAAGTTAAAGTTAATTCTTCTTAGTTTTATTAAGTAAATTCCGCATACTTAATAGAGTTAGTTCAGTGTTTCATTGTTAGTAACTTAGGATTTATCCGAGGTTATTAAACCCTTGCAAGCTATATAAGTTAGTTTGGTTAGAGTACATCGATCCAACAAGTGGTATCAGAGCTTGTGTGGAAAATCTGATTAAGAAGAAACCCTAATAACTGATTTAACAACAAACCCTAAAGATGTCGACTGAAGCGCACCACCACCATCCATCACCTCACTCAGGATACCAATCATCAAGAAGGAGAATATGATCTCGGAGCATGAAGATGAGGCAAGACATTGCTATTATAGACCATGCATTATGGAATGTAATTGTCAATGGTAATGAAGTTGAGGAAGATCCTCCAGAAATTGCTGGACAACCTAAACCACCTAAGGCTGTCTTACCAGCAGCAACCATAAGAAATCAAGAGAAGGCTCTCAACATACTATTGTCTGCTATTCCTGATGTTCACCTACTCAAGTTTCATGATGCTAAGGATGCTAAACAACTATGGGGTGCTCTCAAGACTAGATTTGGAGGTAATGATGCTTCCAAGAAGATGCACAGAAATCTATTGAAGCAACAGTTTGAAACTTTCACTGTTGGTGAAAGAGAAGGTCTTGATCTTGCATATGATATATTTCAAAATCTCCTCAAGATGCTAGAGTTATACAGGGCAGAGGTATCTGTTGAAGATGCCAATCTGAAGTTCTTAAGGAGTTTGCCATCTACATGGCATGTGATTGCTACAATGATCAGAGGACAACCTGGTTTGGACACTTTGGACTTTGATGATCTTTACAACCATCTGAAGGTGTATGAACAAGAGATGAATGGGCAAACAAGTTCTAAATCTCACAGTATTGCTTTTGTGTCTTCTGAAAAGAGAAGCAGTACTTCCACTAAAAGTACTGCTCATCCTACTCAAAGTACCGCTGCTTATCCTGCTCACTCTATCACAACCATGACCACCCCCACCCCATCACCAACAAACACCCTCCATTCTGATGAAGTTGTATGCTCATTCTTTGCTTAGCAAGCTACTTTAACTGTTACCTATGAAGAGGATTTGTCACAAATAGAAGAGGATGCTCTTGAAGAAATTGATATAAGGTGGCAAGTTGCTATGATCACTGCTAGGATCAAGAAGTTCATGAAGAAAAGCGGTAGAGGCATTGACTTCAAACCCAAACAGGTATCACTTTTGACAAGTCTAAGATTGAATGCTTTAAGCGTCAAAAGATGGACACTTTGCAAGGGAATGCAAGTTTGCTAAATATCGTGCAAACAGAGGACCGAGAAACCTAAGCTTGAACTAAAGGAAATTCCTATTATTGAAACAAAAGCTTTGGTTGCTCAAGAGAATCTATCGAGGTTGACCGAGTCTTGAGTTTGATGATGAACCAAGAACCTATTGTATGGTAGGAGTGGAAGAATCGGTGGAAGAGTTTGATTGGAGCACGACTTTTGATGAGGAACCCGGATTTTTGCTTTGGAATCCAGAGATGGTCTTGGAAGCTTTGACTGGAGCATGGAGAGTGAAGAAGAACATGTTCTGCTTGCTATGGTAGCTACTTCACCAACTCTACCCCCTATCTCTGAGGTATATTCTAAGTGTCAAGATGTAAAACACCAGTAAAAGGTGTGTTTGTAACCTAAGAGTAGGGTATAAACGCCTAGGGTTAGGGTTTGTAGATACTAGCCTAAAGATCAAGTAATTGATCCTTGTTACAAGGCGTGTAACACGTACTACATTTGATCGTGTAGTATTGGGGCTTTTGGTTTGTATTGTAGTTGTTAGAGATGATGACGAAGAACCTTATGCAATAACATTGTTCTTATTTATTCCGTTGAGCATCTTATTGTCTTTGTTATTGTTTTCCCTAGATAAGATCTAACCAATCTGAGCTCTAAACGATATTCTCAATTGGTATATAAAAGAGTCAAAGTCTTTGATCCTTGTTATAGTTTAGACAACACGTTATTAACAGAGTCAAAGTTAGGGAATTAGGTTTTGATATCTTAACTTCCCCTGAGATACTAGTAGTTGATATAATGGTGTTCACATCTTATCACCTAACAATCTTCCCTATTTGATATTACAAAATAACACGCATAAAGAAACAATGCTAGAACATGTCATCACAATAGTAAGCTGCACATCATGAATCTTTTTTTTTTTTTTTTTAAAAAAAATTAAATGCAACAATGAGAAAAATCAACTCAGCAGCAGAATCAAAATAGTCTACCAGTAGGTATACCAACGCAGGCGTCTTATATCTTGTACTATCCATGTGACTCCAAATCTTGATAAACCCTCAAATAATATGAGACACTGAGCACAACAACGTAACTCCTTAAAGTGATAGCAAATGTAAGCATTAAGCATCTTCAATCTGTAGATCACACCCCTTCACTAACACTGAGCACTACAATGTAACTCCTTAAAGTGTTAGCAAATGTGCGCATTAAGTACCTTTAGTTTGTAGATCTCACCCCTTCGCTAGATTTATCAAGTCTTTGTCAGACCATTAACGCACGAACAAGTTATCTCCAAAGTGTCTCTACTCACTTTGAGATATGATAAGACACACACCTGATCAACCAGTAGGAACTCCATATCAACCAGTAGGAACAGACCAGTAGAAACCGATCAGCAGAAACCAATACTACCAGCAGGAACCAAATAAGCAACCAGCAGGAACCGAACAATAGGAACCAAATAAGCAATCAGCAGGAACCAGCCAGGAGTAATCAACCAGTAGGAATGAATCAAAATATGCAGCCAGTAGAAACACCAAATCAAGCCGAAAATATGTTAATTACTAGGGTTCATCGTTGAATAAAAATTCAACTCACCAAGACTAGTAAAACATTGGAAGACCAACACAAACTGTCAAGACCAGAATTAACATGTACAACAACCAATCACGAACAATATAAACTTTAAACGACCAGAATTAAGTTCCCACGCTGCCATTTAAACCATCGTCGATCAGTACTAACTTTGAAGGCAACCAGTAATGTCTAGAATAAATATTCATGTACCAGTATCATGACCTGAGCGAACAGTTAAATCTTCGAATCAACACTATCCATTATGTCAACAAGAGATGAGCCCCACCATTCGTCAAATGCTAACTCATAATAAATTATCCCCCATGTGAATACTCATAGCAATGCGTTGGGACCCACCAGTACCGAGAGATACAAACCATCACATAATCTCCAAAATCAACGTGATTAGTAGAAATTAAATGGGGAACCATCACAAAATCAACGCCCAATAAAATAGTGGGGACCAGCACAACATGATCAGTAAACAAATTAAATATGTATAATATACCACATGACCAGAAGGAATGAAACGATGTGATCAGCAGGAACAAAATCATCATATTTGACCAGTACACATGATGGCCAATCAAATCTCGAGCCCCCCAGTAACTAAGGTAAACAACGTAGAAAAAGCACCCATTTCTATACCGGTTCCGAAAGAGCGAAGAAAA